>PVJI01014637.1:0-43539 GCA_004026765.1 Micronycteris hirsuta
GATTTTATTGTTTAAAAAATAAACCCAGTCTCTTTAAATGTTGATTATTTTGTATGTCTGAAAAAACTTTGCTTATAAGTATTTATTACCAAAATGGAATTAATTTTAGTTTTCTTGACTTTCTGAGAAAAATCTGTGCCTTCTCTAAATCGGAAAACCCAGTGTTTTGAGACTGTTAGGCTGTTTTTGAGTTAAGAATGCTTCTTTGGTAAAAATAGAAAAGTCCCCAAATTATAATTTTTTAATGGGAACATGGAAATATGAATTAATGGTAGAACTGTATTGCTCACAAGCACCAAATTTAAGATAAACTACATTTCTGGTAATGTTCTTGTCGGAGTTAGAGTTTAGGAAATTTTTGTAAACATAAATCTGGGCAAACTTGTGGAGATTTAAATGCTGTGCTGATATATTTTTGTATTTTTAAAGACTCAAAATATAGGATAAGAAAACTAATTTTAAGTACTTGATATGTCTGTGACTATGATATTAACTTGTCAGATTGTTTCATAGAGGCTTTTCACCACTGGGAGCAGATTGGTGTCCGTAGGTGTATTTTCTGTACTATGATTGCTCTCTTGTGTGGATTTTAACTTTTTTCTCAGAAGATGAGAGGCATTAGTCTTTTCTTGTTGAGCTTATACTGTCTTCTTAGAATTAAGATTTAGCTACAGAATTTCCTTTTTTATTCATTTAAGAATAGTTTTTTTTTAATTGAATCCTTGACCATTCAATCAGTTTCTCTGATTTTCAGAGCATAATATTAGAGTTCGAAAATACATAGCACTACATATAGAGAAGGAGGTTGTCAATTGATGGAATTTGGTTACAGTTAAAAATAAAATGTACTAAAGGAAATGATGAAAGGCTTTCATTATATTTGTTTTACATTGCATTTAGTAGCACTTTCCATAAACGAATTTCAAGATTACTACCACCTTCTGAATGTATAATAAACTACCTTTAATGATTTTTACTTGGATTTAGATTAACTTGTAGATTCAGCAAACATTTATTGCATACTTGATTTGTATTGGGCACTCTGTTAGGTTTTGCAAATGAGACATTCCTTTGCCTTTAAGGAAGTTATTAACCAAAACATACTAAGTACATTATTTTAAAAGATCTTGGCTCCATAAGAAGGGCACCTAAATTAGACTGAGAGACTTAAGGATCTGTGTGGGATTGTGACTGTGAGACTTAGTTTGGAAGAATAAGCAGTAAGTAGTTGTGGGGAAGAGGATGGTCATGGAAGCAAGAGAGTATATTTTAGTAAATTTTAGGTACTTGATCATAGTTGTCACGTGCTAAAGACAGTTTTTCAAAAGTAACCAGCTTAAAGAGAGGTAGACAGAGCCCAAATCATGAAAGATCTTTTTTTTTTTTTTAAGATTTTATTTATTTATTTTCAGAGAGAGGATAAGGGAGGGGAAAGAGCAATGTATGGTTGCCTCTCACGTGGCCCCCACTGGGGACCTGGCCTGCAACCCAGGTATGTGCCCCAACTGGGAATCGAACCGGGACCCTCTGGTTCCCAACCCGCACTCAATCCACTGAGCTACACCAGCCGGGCTCATGAAAGATCTTATATGCACAGCTAAGGAATAGAGATTCTTATTTTGGGAAGCCATCTAAAGGCATGTTGGTGTATGTGAGATTGTCGTATTTAGATTTTAGTACAGTGGTTCTTAAACATTTTTGTTCCGGCGTCCCTTTATACTCTTAAAAATTAGTGAGGACCCTAAGTAACTTTTTTCATGTAGCCTATATCTATTACTATTTACCGTATTAGAAAGTAAAGCAGAGAAAACTTTAATATGTAACAGTACACAAACACATTCCATTAGCTATCAGTGGAATGATACCACATGTCCTACTGTATACAGCCTCTGGAAAACACTACTGTACATTTGTGAGAATGTATAGTGAAAAAGATAAGTAATGTCATAGTATTACGAAAATAGTTTTGTTCTCATGGATCTCTAGAAAGGGTCTTAAAGACTCCTGGTGGTTCCTGACCCACTTGGAGAATCTTTATATTACAGAATGATTCTGGCAGTGGTGCTGAGAATTGTTTACACCTGTAGAAAAGAAACACATTTTAAATTCTGATTCAGTATGCACATGTGTATACATACGCACACCTAGAACGAGTTTTAGGAAACAGCACTGTATTAATTATCTCTTGTATAAAAAAGTTACCTCAAAATTTACTGGATTAAAAAAAGATCTCACAGTTTTGATGAAGAGCGTAGCTGAGTGATTCTGACTCAAGGTATTTCATGAGGTTGCAGTCAGATGTCAGCTGAGTCTGCAGCCATCTGAGTGCTTGACTGGGGTTGGAGGATACTTTTCCAAGCTGTCTTACAGGGATGGCTCTTGGCCTGAGGCCTCAGTTCCGCATTGTGTGGCTCACTCTGTTAAGGTAGCTTCAGTTTCCTTACAATAGGGCATCTAAATCTTCCAAGCGAATGATTCAAGGGAGTGACCAAGACAGAAGCCCTATTGTCTTTTGTGAGGTAGTGTTGGAAATGATACATTATCAGAAGCTAATCACTAAGTCTGGGCCACATTCAAAGAGAGGAATTTTGCTTCCCCTCTTAAGGGAGTATCAATGAATTAATGGAGATACCTTAAAACTCCCACAGAGACTTGTCAGGAGAGTGAGTCCTCCGTTTTCTCTTCTTCCCTGCATACCTTGCTGGGTGTGCTAAGATTGCATGGCCCTGACTGCTCTCAACCTGGGCTGTTCTCAGGATTGTGTTTGCAGCAAGCCACCTTGGTGGATGAGGTAATGTCTCCCATTGGGTGAGACAGGCTTACTTACTGCTTGTTATAAAATTGGTGGGTACCCTAAGCTCATTGTTCCTCAACTGTGATGAAAACCCACTCCATATGTAGTACCTACCTGGGTCACTCTGTGTCGCCTTGTGGGACCTGGGAGTAATAGGGAGCCAATGCAAACTTGATGGTTATACTGCTTGCTGTGCTGTGAGTAATAAAGTTCTTTATCTCTGAGTCAAGAGTCTCGTGTTCTGTTTCATCGGCAGAGGGAGAAGGTTTGAAACAACCACCACAACAGATAGGAAGGGGCTAGCAAAATATTGGATACGAAGCTGAGGGCCTTAAGGACTCTGGGGGCAACATAGTGGGCGTAAACTGAACAGTGGCATGATTTTCTCCAGCAGCTATCAACACTTCTAGGTGTATAGTCAGCGAAGGTGTTTTTTTGGCGGGGGGAGATTAATCATGGGCAAGGGAGTTTGTAATGTGAAATTATTTTTTGAACTTTTATGATATAATTTATATACAATAAACTGAACATATTTAAAGTATGTATTTGATGAGCCAGCATCAAAATGTGGAACATTTTCATCACCCCAAAAGTTCCCTCCTACCCCTTTATAATTTACTCCTCTGCCTTACCTCCATCCCCAGTTTCAAACTGATTTGCTGTCCTAATAGATTAGATCTAGAATTTTATATCAATGGAATCATACAGAATAACGTTTGTCCTTTTTTGGTCAGAATTGTTTTTTGTCATCTGTTCAAAATGGAAGAATTATTATTTTGTGGCTGTGTTTCTGGCATGTTGTTAAAAGAAATTTATTTTTTTAAACACTATCTTCCCTGAAGCTCATGAGATTAAAGAGCCAGTCTGAGGGCTTTAGACAGAGCTAGTGAATTTTCTCCTCTTGTTGTATAAATGAATATAGTTCTGATAATAACAAAGACTCTACATGACAATGCCATTTTGGATCTGCAAGTGACTTGAACATTAGAATGCCCCTGCTAATATTGAAAACTTGGTGTGAATTTTTGTTATTGAATCTGAGCCTATTCAGTGTGATTTAGTTACTTGACTACATGAAAATAGAGTTCTTCACAAAGTACACTTGGGAATTTTTAAATTGAATGTGGCAGCTGAAAGTTATGGTATGGTGGCTGAGACTGAATTATTACTCCTTATTTTGTTGGTTTTACTTATTTTGTTCTTTTGTACACCATCTTTTAAAAGTGTCCTTTAAAAATTCAATTACAGTTCACATTCAATATTATATTAGCTTCAGGTATAGACATTTATATAACTTACTAAGTGATCCCCAGTTTTCTCTGTAATGGAAGATAAATGTGATGGTTTGAGCTTTACACCTAGGAAACCTGATAAGTGCCCTAAAGTTTAAGTTTAGAACCAGGTTAGCAGGACACCCTGCCTTAAAACTGGGGAAACCTTCAATATCCTGTGGACATTTGGGATGTTAACATCAGCACATGGTGGTGGTTGAGCATAGCAGTAAGGAGCCTCCAGGGCTCTGGGTGCCCTAATTCAAATCTTGACCCTACACTTAAGAGTTACATGACTTTGGATAAGTCACTTAACAATATAGGCCTTACTTTCTTCATCTGTAAAATGGACATAATAACAGTACCTGTATTATAAGAGGCTTATAAATAGTAAATTAAATCTTACAAAATTCTTAGCACAGTGCCTGGCATATGGTAAATACTCACTAAATAAATGTTAGCTTTTGTTACCATTTCAGAGATTCTGGATAACAAATGGCTCTTATTTTAAGCAGTATTCAGATTACTTACGAAAAAAAAAGCTTTGCATCTCTCTTTGATATTGAAATAGAATTCACTTATACAGTAATATGTAGATTATTATAACTTGTCACCTACCTAACAGTCCAGATTTACCACTAAAAGGAATTTTTCCTTCATGAGCTAGGTTAGCCCTGGAAAGGAATTTCCTAACGTGACTAACATTAGGGTGTTGGAGTATCTGAACTTGGTGTCATTTTGCTGTTTCTAATGAGACCTAAAAGTTTGGGTTCTATTTCCTGTTCTGCTTATTGTTACCCTAGTGCTGTCTTTACTGGATCACTTATGTATTAGTTTGGCCAAAAGGTTGGTTTAGTTTTTTCTATAAAATAAAGACACGTTTCATTTTCACCAATAACTTTATTGATTTAGGTATTTTGAGTATGCCAGCTATCTACCACATGGTATAATGTTGATTATTCTCAATTAATGTCTCGATTTGATCACTATCAACTTCAACTTAAATGACCGTGGAGCGTCGCCAGTGAGAAATCTCCAGCATGAAACTTTGCAAACCACCTTTGACATGTCCAATCAGTCACAGCACCTTCCCCATACACTGTGCAAATCTTTGTGTTTCAGTTGTGTTTTTAACCTTTGTTGAAATAATAAAGCATAATATGCCAAAAATGTTGCATATTTTCTCCCATCTTCAGTATTAAAATGGCTACACAAAAATTCACCAATTTTGATGTTTTGTTTAAACACATGCTGGTATGATATGACAGCTGTCAAAATACAGTCTAACAAAATTGTTTCGAATGAAGTTGAAGAAGACAACTAAGTGCTACTAGAGTCCTCTTATGGAAAAAAAACAAATGAACTTTTTGGCCAACCCAGTAGAATTGAGACTGCCATTGTATTCATACGAGTATTTCTGAAGATCTTTAACCTGTGTTTTTAAAATTGTCACCTGAGGTGGGAGTGGGGAGGGAGAGAGAGAAAGAGAGAACATCAGTGTGAGAAACATGGGTCGGTTGCCTCTTGTGTGACTGGGGGTCGAGTCTACAACCTACATATGTTCCTTAGCCGGAAATCAAGCTCTCAGCCTTTCGGTGTGTGGGACCAACTGAACCACCTGGCCAGGGCAGACCCTTTAAAATCTGATTAGGATATATAGACCATGTGATTTTCTTGGATAGCATTTTCAATAAAGGAATACTTACTTATAAGATCAATTCTACACAACAGTGGATTTTTGGAAAGCATTATTTAATATGCTGAAATCTTGTTATTTGACCTAAGCCAGTTCTTTGATAGAATGATAGAAGGAAGTCACAGAGGTCTAGTTTACATCTGTATTGATTTATCTTTGAGAGAAATGTGGCAAGTAGGATAGCTGTGATACATGTTTTTAAAATTTGTTTTAATTATACTTGTAGAATACAAATATATTTTCCTTTGTTAAAAATTAAAGCTTTACTATAGTATGAGTATAAAGATTTATAAGTGAAGCCAAAGCCTCCACAAACATTCGCCTTCAACTTCCCCTTACAATATAAGTTCTCCTCCCTTCTAATCATCTCTGTTTCAAACTTGTCATTTCTCATGTAGGAATTCTTTTCTTTTTTTAAAAAAGATTTTATTTATTTAATTTTAGACAGGAGAAGGGAGGGAGGAAGAGAGGGAGAGAAATGTCAATATGTGGTTACCTCTCACATGCCCTGTACTGGGGACCTGACTGGGAATCGAACCGGTTACCCTTTGGTTTGCAGGCCTACACTCGATCCACTGAGCCACAACAGCCAGGGCCCATGTAGGAATTCTGTATATATTTTGTTTACAGATCTATTATGCACATGTTAGATATATATTTTTTAACCTAGTTTTTGGTTTCCCTTTTAATTTTGCTTATAGGTTTTTTTTTGTATAATGTTTTGTCTTTTTGACATAATTAAATGTACTAGTTGTTTTTTAATGGTTTTGCTTTTTGTTTCTTATTTAAGAAGCTCTACCTTAACTCAGGCTCACAGGATAGTATCCTGAGATTTATTTTAACACTTTTGATAGTTTTTAAATTTATATTTTTAATGTGCATAGAATTTATTTCTGTGCGAATAAATGTATTGTGTGAAGTAGGGATGTGATTTATTTTTTATGAGGGTACCAGTTGTTCAGACCTCATTATTGAACGATTTGTCCTTTCTTCACTGTTTTGAATTTGAAATAACTTTTAGCATATACTAATGTCACATACATAACTTAGACTATTCCTGGGCCAGTATGATACATTTTTAGTTTCTATAGCTTTAAAAGGCTGTAAGTCCTTATGATAAATCCTGGGGGTCAGATATGATTTTTGGAGTCTGGATTTTTTCCCAGTATTACCCAGTGGGCATTATGCAGTATCTACACTTTGTTTTCTCAGTGAAGTATAAGACTAATCATACTAAGTGAGATTCGTATTAATAATAAGTGACCTGAGGTCAGGTCAGGGTTTGCTGCTAAGTGAATTAAAAAGAAAAAAATTTATTTTCAGACCTTTTTGGATTTTTGAATGGCAAATAAAGGATTGTAGACCTATAATTTATCTTTCTATTCAGGGGATATATTCCTTGTTCTTTGATTTCAGGTTGTTTTGGCTATTGTACCTTTACTTTTCTATTTGAATTTTAGGGTCAACTTAGGTGAAGAATCCTGTAGAGATATTCATTGGGATTTGAAGTAGTTGGGGAAGAACCGACATTTTTACAGTGTTGTCTTCTCATCCATGAAAATGGATATCTTTCCTTTTGTTCAAACGTTCTTTCAGTAAAGTTTTGTAATTTTTTTTCAAAAATGCTTGCATATTATTGTTAGATTTATATTGAAGTGTTTTTATGATTATTGTGGATGGATTTTAAAAAATTGTATTTTCTAATTGTTATTATTGATGTGCAGGAAAGTGTTACTACTTATATGTTGATCTTGTGTGTGACAAATTTGTTGAATTTTATTATTAGTTCTAATAATTTTTCATTTGATAGTCTTGGGTTTTCCAGGTAGGAAGTCAGGTATTCAAACAGTTTTATCTTTTCCTTGCCAATCACTTTTTCTTCTCCTTGCAGGGTATGGTTTCAGTACTCAGTTTTGGACATGTGAAATATTTTTAGAATGATGTTTTCTATGAAATAAATTGTACTCTACACAGGTTTTCCATGCATGAGTAAATAAAGGTAGAAGGGAGATCTTCCTCAGTGGGGCTAATGAAAAGTTTCTTGTAAGAGAAATGGTCATTACTGGAGGATTTACTGTGTGATCTTTTCATTACAGATATGGTGTAAGATATTTCTTCAAGACTGGACAGCTGAAGACCTGTTATTTCTGATTAGCCTTAAGCAGACTTACAGCCATAGAGAAACCTCACGGAGTTCCATATTTTCCTTTCTGCTTTATACCTTTCCTGGGACCTAAATTCATCTTGTAACCATGTATGGAAGTGCTCGCTCAGTTGGGAAGGTGGAACCAAGCAACCAGAGCCCTGGGCGTTCACCTAGGCTTCCACGTTCCCCTCGCTTGGGTCATCGTCGAACCAATAGTACAGGAGGGAGTTCTGGAAGCAGTGTTGGAGGTGGCAGTGGGAAAACTCTTTCAATGGAGAATATCCAGTCTTTAAATGCTGCCTATGCCACATCTGGCCCTATGTACCTAAGTGACCATGAAAATATGGGTTCAGAAACACCTAAAAGCACCATGACACTTGGCCGTTCTGGGGGACGTCTGCCTTATGGTGTTAGGATGACTGCTATGGGCAGTAGTCCCAATATAGCTAGCAGCGGGGTTGCTAGTGACACCATAGCATTTGGAGAGCATCATCTCCCTCCTGTGAGTATGGCATCTACTGTTCCTCACTCTCTTCGTCAGGCAAGAGATAACACAATCATGGATCTGCAGACACAGCTAAAGGAAGTATTAAGGGAAAATGATCTCTTGCGGAAGGATGTGGAAGTAAAGGAGAGCAAACTAAGTTCTTCAATGAATAGCATCAAGACCTTCTGGAGCCCAGAGTTGAAGAAAGAACGAGCCCTCAGAAAAGATGAAGCTTCTAAAATCACTATTTGGAAGGAACACTATAGAGTTGTGCAGGAGGAAAACCAGGTTAGTTTTACATGTGTGTTTACCTTTACTCTCTGAATTCATGTATGTGAGTGAATGGAGGCATCCTTTTTTTCTTTCTTAGGTTTTTCCCTTCTTGGTTCAGTATTCTTCCTGTTGATTATTTAATTTAAAATGTTCTGTCCTCTGTTTCTCGGTCTTTTTCAGATTTGGTCCTGTGCCTTGATTTTTTTTCTGGTTGCTGTCTCTTCTTGACAACAACGAGGAGCTGTTCTTTCTGTGGACATTCGTGATAGTTTAACTTCAGGATGCTTATGTAACTTTTTTTTGTTTTTAGTTCTTTAACAAACTTAAGGTGGTAGAAAGGCAACTTGGTGTGATTAGTTGCTTCTAGAAAATAAATAAGATACCTAGGCATGATCATTCTGGGCTTTGCAGTTCAAGAGCTAAGTGCTGTCTTATTATATATAAGAAACACTCATTTGTTATTTTTCTGCCCTCTTCCAGGTTATAATTGATGTTTTGGCCACAGACATGTTATATTCAGTAACCTATAAATACAAAGTTGTGGACAAATCATATTCAGGCTGCATGATTAAGATTTTAATTACTTTTAGAATTTTTCTTAAACTTGTAAGTTTGAATTATTTGCTTTCTCAAAAAAATTCTCCTATATTAAGGGAGAATTTTAAAGTTACTACCTCACTGTTGGTATTAGACTTTATTTTTGGGTTAGTTTAATAAACATTATAAAGAAAGTAATAAACTTACTTGGATTTCTGCAGTGTTCATGAATGATGCTAAGAAGTAAAGAAGAAACTACAAATGATTTCTGTTTCTAATGAAGTAATACTAATTTAAGATTACTGTTGATTGTTTTGCTATTCTATTACTAATACTCAGCTCAGGCATTCATATCCACTGCTTTGGTTCGTTGAAGAAGGTATCGAGTTGGATTGTTTTGTGTGTAAGCCCCAGACTTACTTTTTGGCTCAGTGCTGCTCATCTTTTTTCCTGCCATACTCCTCAGGGCTGTGACAGGCTCCTGTACATAATGATTATTATCTATGACAGTGACCTTCAGTAGAAGGAATGTATGTATGGTAAAAAGGTGTTTAAAATCTTAGATATGTGTAGTTATAAAAAGCCATCCAGGTGGCTTTGCTGTCTCCTTACCTTGAGAATCATTGATGCTCAAGATAAAACACTCAGACAATATATGACAACAGAATGGAGAAATATCTTTTCTCCAGTTAAAATTTAAGTTGCAGAAGTAAAGTACAATGTGAAAAGGTTATCATTTTTAAATATAAAATAATGGTACATTCTGAAAGTTCTAGTTTGGTGTCGAATTGTAAACATCAAGAGAGGAGCAGTGAGTTTGCTTAATTTAGTCTTGTGGTAAAGTCTCAATGTAGCTTAGGTCTTAGAAACGGGTGGATATTAGGTTCTTTTAGAGACTGATGTATTTGGAGTATGTACTGGTGCTGTTATCAGTGCTCAAATATGAGGTACTTTATTTAGACGATGAAGCATCATAGTGCATCATACTTGAGTATTGTCCAATCTCAAATGTATCATTAATATAAAAATCACAATTTATTTCCATTGACCCAAAAAGTGGGTGGCTGTAACTTGTAAATACTGTGTAAAAATTATATATGAATACTTTTCCTTTAGGAATAGATTATGTGTGTGTATAAATGTAAATATCATGTGTATACATGCGTATATATGCATGTATGTAAATATATCTCTCTATATAAATAAATAATTAAAAGTGTATTTAGGTAGAAGTTGAATAGAGTTTACTGGTTTTATCACTGAATTAGCTAGCCTCCAGTATGTACCTTTCTGATGATACTGAAAATATGTCTATCACCAAAGATAGCTTTAATTATGAAGCAACTTGGAAATGTCCATTTTAATAAGGAAAAAATTATTGGCATACTTCTCTATTTTCAGAAAATTAAGGCAGCTAATTAATGCCTACACTTTAAAAGCTGTGTGGGTAAAAAGCAATGGCAGTTTCCTTCCTAATTATCAAGCTACATTCAAAGATAAAATATTTGAATCTTCTGAAAAGATTATAATAGGGACTCAGCACTTCAGCCTAGTGGAAGTGAAGCAGCCCATAGGACTATGATGCCAAAAAACCATATGCGCTGAAGGAGGGTGAACACTGCCTTATCTAGATTCCACCCCTTGCCTAATTAAACGCCAGGGCTGGCAGGAATATATTCTTCCTGCACCCACTATAATTATCACACAATCCTAAAATTGTATATCTTTGGTCCAAAAAATGAAGGGTGCAATTTTAAAGTAAAGTGAAATACTGCAATGAGATACAGAGAACTGAGAACGCTAATTAATAGATTATAGTGAGCCAGCAGTGGGCCCAATTAAACTCTGCATTCATTATACCCTCCATGGCCCTCAAGATCAGACATTTTCCACTTTACAAAGAAGATTGGTTTAATAGGATTTACAATAATTAAACAAATTTCCCCATTCCAGTTTGAGACTGGGGTTTTAGATGCATTCTAAATGTTTGTTCTGCTTGGACCACAGAGATCTTGGTCTGGAATCCTATCAATGTCAAACCACATTTGTTAGAATTGCCTAATGAGTATGGTTCATTATTATGGAGTCCTTTTAGATGAGTGTTTAAAAAAATTTTTTTTGTAAGATTTCATTTGTTTATTTTTAGAGAGAGAGGAAGGGAAGGAGAAAGAGAGGGAGAGAAACATCAATGTGTGGTTGCCTCTCGAGTGCCCCCTACTGGGGACCTGGAGTGCAACCTAGGCAAGTGCCCTGACTGGGAACTGAACTGGCAACCCTTTGGTTTGCGGGCCTGCACTTAATCCACTGAATTGACACCAGCCAGGGCAAGACAAGTGTTTCTGAAATAAATATCCAACTGTTTTTATGTCTCATACTGTTTTTGTTACTGAACTTTCAAATGGTGATGGTTGGAGAGATGGCACAGTATATGTTTTAACAGAAAAGGCCTTTTCTCTTTTAAAAAATTGACAGTGAGGAAGGCTTTTAGTATTTTTGCTTGATGAAGAATAAAAATCTAGCTTATGAGCTTGCTTGAATGGCAAAGCTAAGGCTTTGGATGATTTATATTTTTTATTTTATTCTAACCAAGATCTAACAAGACACTGTCATACTTTTATTATTATTATTATGCCTGTAATATTTCTGTATGTTGAGTTTAGTTGGAAGCTTATTTTAAAAATAGTTATTTTAAAGTACTTTCATTGGAATTCTGTGCGGTCATAATACATTCTGTTTAATATTATAGTGTGGCAAGTGAGTTCAGTGTTTTGTGTATTTTATTTTTGGAGTCTGATTTTATTCAGGATTCAGGTTTTTTGATTCTGGTTTTATTTATTTAAGGATCGAGAGAACTTCAAGGTCAGAAATACAAAAAGATAAACTGACACTGTGTGAATCTTTGTTTTATCATTTGTTCTCACTATTTGCATCCAGGTGACTATTAATATTTTTATAATAGGTTGTGCCTAGTTTGTCACATGATAAAAGCCATTATTATTTGAATTTAAGCTTTTTCATGAGATTGCTAATTGTGCTGTGGTCATTGAAAGTCTGGCCTTAAAATCTGGGGTCTATGTCTTGGACTATTTGTTGAACTTTTCTGTTTGATAATTCTGATTTAACATAGAGATGAGTTATGAATGGTTATTCAGAGTACTGTGGATAAATCAGTAGCTTAGTTTATTTTTCAGATAGTTTTGATATTTTTTTGAGTTCCATGACCTGAGAAAATTAAATCAGATGTGAAGTATATATATGTTTTTTTGGGGAAGTTAATAATCACTTTCAGAAGCAAAATTTGTTCATGCGTGACTTACAGAAATTTAAGTTACCTGTCGGAACCTGTCATGTATGCAGCTATAGAAGTGGTTTTGGAAAATGACTTCTGGTAGAGTTGTTAAGTTTGCTTATCGGAAATGTAGTGGAGTACTATGAAAAATGATTCAGTGAATTTAATTAAAAATGTGCAGATATCTAAGAAGGCTTATTTGTGAAGAAATAAGAATTTTCCAGAGGAGTGCAGTTTTTTTTTTTCCTCTACTGTCTTCTTGCATTTCACAGTGCAATCTAGTGTATGATTTCATACCAATGAAGTAGAATTGTTTTTAGGGATTTGCTAATTTATAGTAACTTTGCAGATAGCAGCTTAAATATGTTTGGAAACCTACTATTTATTCTCTTGGGCAAAAGAAACCAGAATATGAACTTAGTTTTTAGTTACACTAATAATGATCAAGGGCAGTCATAGTTCCATTTTACTTTTTAAAATCATACTGCTTTGGAATTTGATATGTTATGGGTGCTTTATCTGCCTAGAAGAGTATTTGAGGGGACTAGAAACCTTGCTTTAAAACAAATGGTTGAGGGAAGTAAAGAAGACAAAATGTGTGACATTTTAGTTATACTCTGTGTATTTGATGGGCAGCCATGTAGAAGGAAGTTTTTTTCTCTTTTTTGGTATTTTCTTTGGAAGGCTGACACTGGAAAAATAAGTGCAAATATTAGAAGTTTAGGTTTTGGTTGCTTGGAGGAGTGTATCTTCTCACAAAACCATACCTATTTGATGGAAGAGTCAGTTCACAAAATAATTGTTGACCACTACTAGGGTCAGTTACTGGGAGGCCAGATAGCCTCAGACCACTAACTGTGTGAGTGCTCTGAGTCTCTCAGTTCTTCAGAATGCTGGAATGACGTGAAGTAAAGTGGTACTTCCTGGAGAACCATTTAGAATTTCCCACCATCCTTCCCACTCCTTTTTATCCCTCTATCCCTTGCTTCCTCTCTCCCTCTTTCCCTTTGTGAAACTTTATTAAGATATAATTCAGTTTATCCTTTAAAAGTATGTAATATTTTTTCCAAAGATTTAATTTATTTGTTTTTTTAGAGAGAGGAAGAGGGAGGGAGAAGGAGAGGGAGAGAAACATTGATCCGTTGCCTCTCCTGCGTGCAACCCCAGCATGTGCCCTGACTGGAATCGAAATGGCGACCTTTCTGTTGGAGCTCAATCTACTGATCCACATGAGTCAGGGCGTAATTTTTTTTTTTTTTTAAAGATTTTATTTTATTTATTTTCAGAGAGAGGAGAAGGGAGGGAGAAAGAGCAATGTATGGTTGCCTCTCACATGGCCCCCACCGGGGACCCGGCCCACAACCCAGGCATGTGCCCCGACCGGGAACCAAACCGGACCCTTTGGTTCCCAGCCCGTGCCCAATCCACCGAGCTACACCAGCCGGGCAGGGCGTAATATTTTTATTAATCTGACCTATTTGAAGAAGAATTTTGAATGACATAATGATAGATACTGTTTAGGAGCATCTTATATTGCTGTCAGCAGAGTGGATTGCATGAAGGAAGGCAAGGAAAGCAAATGATTTTGTTGTAGAAGGTCTGGATTAATTTGGGTAATAGGAATGGAGAAGAAGGTACGCATGCATCAGGTATTTTCAAAGAAATATATGGATATGGACTATGATGGCAAGAGAGAAGACTATAGTGAATCATGGGGAAATGTTTTTACCGTTGATGAAAAGTGGGTAGCGATTAGAAAGTAGAATTAGATTTAGAGTAAGAAATGGTGAATTTAGTTTTAACGATTTGAGTAGAACATTTTCGTAAACTTTTCGAAATAAGAGACTAATGACTGTGATCTTATGTACATGCATAGGGATGTTATTGTATATATTCTTGTTAATGTTGGAAACGTACCAATCTGGTTAACTTAGTAAAACCAGCTATCTGTCTTTGCTTATGGGAGTAAGGAGTGGAGAGGAAGCGAGAAGCAGTTAAATGAAACGGTATGTTTTATATGTATTTCCTTACCCAGCAATTTTTGTGTTTTGGTCTTCTATCTTTGTCGTGGTGTTTTTCTTTGAAGGCAAATAACTTGTGATTCACTCAAGAACTTTTCAGTTCTTGAAAGTTGCTATTCATTAAAAATGGTCAATAATGGTTTATATTCCTGTGATAGATGAACTTCTGGTAACAGATATCCTTTATTTTATTTTAGTTAAGAGCAAGTTCTTGCAGATCACATACCTATGAATGAGAAATTTGGAGTAAATTTTTTAAAAAGAAAGATATTGCAGAAAAAGTACATTCAGTAAGGAAATGCTTAACTTTGTATTGAAAATATTTAGTTCTTCCTTTATGGACAAGATTAGAAATGGTTTTATGAACTATGTGTGTTTTTCTAATTTTCTGTGCTACCATGTGCTTTTCTAAAAATATTCATTTTTCTTTCTGGATTTGGAAAGTTATACTTTAACATAGATCTGTTCCTTTTATTCTTCTGTATTATTAGCAGTAATGGTTACTGAAACTACCTCCCTTTGCCCTGGCTGGTATGGTTCAGTGGATTGAGTGCTGACCTGCGAACCAAAGGGTCGCTGGTTTGATTCCTGGTCTGGGCACATGCCTGGGTTGCAGGCCAGGTCCCCAATAGGGGACACATGAGAGGCAACCACACATTGATGCTTCTCTCCCTCTCTTTCTCCCTCCCTTCCCCTCTCTCTAAAAGTAAATAAATAAAATATAAAACAAACAAAAAACTACCTCCTTTTGTCTTTGTTCTGGCAGTCTTTTCTACCTAGTAGGTTCATGGTAAGTTTTGTTACATTTTGAGAATTGGTGAAGAATACTGAGCTGAAATGACACCTGTCCAGCTTCATTTCATCGGTGGAGACCTTGTAGGCTGAAAAAAAGATCAGCCTTGACATGCACACTGTATAACATCTTTTAGAGTAGTTGTTGGCTTAAATACTTCCACAGTGTGTGATACACAGGGAGCTATTTTGCTTTGAAATCATCCTTGTATAACTGTTCTGGTGTTGGATAAGCCCTCAGCACTTTTATGGTCCTTTTCAGCAGTAATTATCAGACTTTTTGGCTTCAGGACACCTGTACATTTAAGAAAAATTATTAAGGAGTCCGAAGCAGCTTTGTTTCTGTAGGCTTTACCTATCAATATTTGCCACATAAGGGAATAAAATAGAAATTAAAAAAATTAATATATTTAAAAATAAGCCCACTAAATATAAACATAAATAACATTTTTAATGAAAAATCATTTTGCACATCTCTTTGATGTCTGGCTTAATAGAAAATAGCAGAATCTCATGTCACCTTCTGTTGCATTGGCAAAAAAGTTCACTTGGTTTTTTCCCATACGATGGCTCTAGTAGTGTTTAGTTGTCTTTAACTTAATTCCAAACAATTTTGTTAGATTGTATTCTGACAGCTGTCATATCAGCATGCATTTAAAAAAACTTATCAAAATTGGTGAATTTTTAAAGTATAATTTATGATTATGCTATTACAGTTGTCCCATTTTTTTCTTCCATTTATCTCCCATGCCTTGTACCACCCCTCCCTCCAGCATTCCCCTCTCCCCCCTTAGTTCATGCATGAGTCATACAAATAAGTTCTTTGGCTTCTCCATTAATGCCCCCTGTCTATTTTGTACCTATTATTTATGCTTCTTATTCCCTGTACCTTTTCCCCTATTCTTCCCCCTCCCCTGCCCTTCCATGTGATCTCCATTTTTGGATTCTGTTCCTGTTCTAGTTGTTTGCTTAGTTTGTTTTTGTTTTTTAGGTTCAGTTGTTGATAACTGTGAGTTTGTTGTCATTTTACTGTTCATAGTTTTGGTCATCTTCTTTTTCTTAGGTAAGTCCCTTTAACATTTCATATAATAAAGGCTGGGTGATGATGAACTCCTTTAACTTGAGCTTATCTGGGAAGCGCTTGATCTGCCCTTCCATTCTAAATGATAGCTTTGCTGGATGGAGTAATGTTGGATGTAGGTCTTTGACTTTCATGACTTTGAATACTTCTTTCCAGGCCCTTCTTACCTATAAGGTTTCTTTTGAGCAATCAGCTGATAGTCTTATGGGAACTCCTTTATAGGTAATTGTCTCCTTTCCTCTTGCTGCTTTTAAGACTCTCTCCTTATCTTTAATCTTGGGTAATTTCATTATGATGTGTCTTGATGTGTTCCTCCTTGGGTTCCACTTCTTTGAGACTCTGTGAGCTACTTGAACTTGCATGTCTATTTGGGCAAGTTTTCCTTCATTAGTTTTTCAAATAAGTTTTCAATTTCTTGCTCTTCCTCTTCTCCTTGTGGCATCCCTATGATTTGGATGTTGGAATGTTTAAAGTTGCCCCAGAGATTCCTAAAGAATTCTTGTTTCTTAATTCTATTCCTGTTGAATGTTTATTACTTCATTCTTTTCCAAATTGTTCATTTTAGTCCTGATTTCTTTTCCTTTACTCTTGGTTCTGTGTATATTGTCCTTTGTTTCACTTTTCATAGCCTTCACTTCTTCCTCTATTCTGTGTCTGTACTCAGTCATTTCTTTGAGCATCCTGATCACCAGTGTTTTGAACTCTGCATCTGATAGGTTGGCTATCTCCTCCTTGTTTAGTTCTTTTTCTGGAGTTCTGATCTGTTCTTTCATTTGGGCCATGTTTCTTTTTCTCTGTGCACCTGTTATGTTGTAAGGGGTGGAGCCTTAGGTATTCCCCAGGGCAGGACAACCCATTTCTGCCTGTGACACTTTATGTGGGGGAGGAGTCCTAAAGGGAACAATTCAGCCAGCCTGGCTCTCACCCTGCTTTAAGTCACTTCCCCCACTACCCATAGGTGAATTGGGTCCTTTTGGTGCTGATTCCTGGGTGGGTGAGTTTGTGTACATTTTAGGACCCTGTAGTTCCCTCCAATAGACTCTCTTGTAAGACTGGGAGTTTCTCCCATTGCTGCAACCCCCACAGATTTTTATAGCCAGAGGTTTTGAAGCTTTATTTCCGTGTGGTGGAACCCTGGGTTTCTCAGTCTGTCTCGCTCCCCAGTTGTTCCTCCTGGTTTATCCACATGGGAATATGGGACTGCCTGGTCTGCCAGCCACCACCTTGCCCGCCCAGTCTGCAAGCCATCACCTTGTTGTGCATCCTCTCGGCTGTCCATCTCTTCCTGTCCTACCAGTCTGGATGAATGTTTCTTCTTTAACTCCTTGGTTGTCAGACTTCCATACAATTTGATTATCCGACAGTTTTGTTTTTTTTTTGCTGTTTGTTTTTAATTTGGTTGTTGTCCCTCTACTGGTTGTGTGAGGAAGCAAAGTGTATCTACTTATACCTCCATCTTGGCTGGAAGTCCAAAATCGGTGAATTTTTGTGTAGCCATTTTAATATTGAAGATAGACGAAAATGAGCAACATTTTTGGCATATTATGCTTTATTATTTCAAGAAAAGTTAAGAAGGTGTTGTGACTGATGGAATATGTCAAAAGTGGTTTGGGAAGTTTTGTGCTGAAGATTTCTCACTGTATGATACTCCAGATAGTCTGGTAGACCAGGTGAAGTTGATAGCAGTCAAATTGAGCCATTAATTGAGAACAATCAATGTTCTACCATGTGTGAGATAGCTGACAAACTCAAAATATCTGCATCAGTAAAGTTATTGGTGAAAATGAAAAATGTATCTTTTATTTTACGGAGAAAACCATACAGACTTTTTGGCCAACTCAGTACTTTCATTGGTCTGCTACAATTTGTTGTTTTGCCTGAAGTATATGAAAAAAATAAGGTCTTACATAAATATGTAGTTAGAAAAAGCAGTATTACTTTCAGAAGCCTTTTAAAGTGATTATGGATTTTGCCCTAGCTAGTGTGGCTCAGTGGGTTAGAATGTTGTCCCACAACCAAAAGGTCACCGATTCCCAATTAGGGCACATGCCCTTTTGTGGGCCTGTTTCCCTTTGGGGTGCTTGTAGAAGGCTGCTGACTGGTGTTTCTCACTCTCCCTTCCTTTCTCTCTAATGAGAATAAAATAGACCTTTAACAAAATAAAATAATTGTGGATTGTATTGAAACCACACCAGAATATGACAAGTGGTTGTATCTTTTTTTAACGTTAACACTTTATTAAGGTATGCTTTTATATACCTTAAAACTCATCAGTTCTAAGTGTATACTTAAGTGATTTATTTTTTTAGTAAATTTACCAAGGTGTTCAACCATAACCATAATCTGTTTTAGAACATTTTCATCAGCAGGTGGTAATTTTTTAGTTATTTTCAGCGTGGAATCCCAAACTCTGTCATTGAGCTTTCGGTACTTTGTTATATTACAAAGCATTGGTCTGTTTTGTGCTTTGAATAGTTCTATTTATAGGTAGAGTATACGCATGAACAGTACATATTCTTTTTCCTGAATTTGTAACATTGTGTATTGATAATTTGGAAAATGTTGGGTCTTTGAGTTATGCAGATCTTCCAAATGTTGGCACGTTTCATTAGACAAATTCAAAAAATTCACATTTATTATTGCTTCCTGTCTGATCAGAAAAGTCTTTAAGTATTGGTAAGCTTTCAAGCTCACCAGATTCTGAAAATTTTCGAATTTTCCCAGAGATACAAGTTTTTTAAAACTATTTTTTGCTTGAAAGCTTAAATTTTATCATTGTCAAGAAATATTGTAAGTTGTTGTTTTTGAAGTGTCAGGTTTGTTTTCTTAATTTTGGAGAAAAATTCAGCCTTATAACTGAGATTGAATAATCGTAGGTTGTCAGTTCAGTCTTTTTAATTAAAATGATTCATTGAGACAGCCATAATATTTCCCTGTGTAGCAAAAGTGTTTTCTGCCTCTTTGAAGATCTTAGTTGAGCAAAGAGAGACCTGAATGTTGCAACAATTTGAGTAAAATGTTCCAGGCACAAGAGACAATTCTAAAGGAGTTTTATGACCCTGATAAGAGGTTGCCACTAGGATCTTGACTAGATTATTCTTTAGATAATGTCCTTCTTCTTTTATATGTTTATTTATGTAATAAAATATCATGGTCTCTGACATTAAAAAGGCTTTTGCTTCTTTGCCATGGTTTAGGAAGTTACATGAATTCTTCAGTAATACTAAGGAGTGGGAAAAGACTAGATAAACTTCATTGGCCAAAATTCAGCCCAGGCTATGTTAAATAATAGGGAAAGCTTCTAGAAAGCCAAAAGAGTACTTCTTTAAAGTTTTGGATTAAGTTTATTCATGCACATTGAGTAAAAATACTGCTTTGAGATCTGTTGTTAATTTTTTTTTGGTTGTGCATTCTCAGATATTTTATCATTAGAGAAGCCACCTTTTTTTCTGGCAAGCCATGAAGTGTTCATCTATTGTTAACTACTAATTTTAATATTTACTCATTGATTTAACAAATATTGAGCACCTACTTTGCACTATTATATATTTTTTTCTGGTGAATAGTCCTAACTAGAAATAAAGCTGAAAGCAATGTGAAAGCTTTAAGAGGTGGTAACTTGCTTTCTTGGGTGTTTGGATTCCTAAAATAACATTAAAATTAAAGTGATTTAGTGATTTAGAGAATATATTTAAAGAATACATTTATTTTCTCCTGGGTTTTTCTTTTTAAACTATATCTTATTTTGTAGGATAAAATGGATATGAAGATAATAGATTTCTGGAAATACATAGCAAGTCTTATGTAGAAACATCAGTGAAAGAAAGAACTAGCTGAAAATGGTCAAAAGATCAGTGTTTCTTTGTTGATGTTTGTTTGTTTGTTTTGTTGATAGTATAGATTTCTTTGTCCTTGCAGAGGTTCCTAGGGTGGGCTATTTTAGCCAGTAGTTGTAGTTGGCTAACTAGTAACTATTTTCTTTATTGAGTGTTTTGTGGTGAGGATTCCTCTTTGTCTCATCAGCTACCCAGTTCTTACTGTGAAGAAAAGGATAAGGACATATGAATCAATTTTGGATGTAATTATGTCCTTCCTAATGTTTAATTTTTTTCTTACTCTCTCTGGGAGCTGTTTAATACAGCCACATTCATAACCCTAAATAAAGGAGGACCTAAATTTCTCAAGAACCACTGCATACTTTAAAAATTATCTTTGTGAGAGGTGCTTGAACATTATAATTTGTTGCCCTGAAACAGCAGAGAGCAAATCATCAAGAATTTCTTGACCATATAGTGTAGCTATTGCTTAACTATTAGTAAGCATTACAAAATTCTGTAAGAGACAGCTCAGTTCTAAAGACTAAGAATATTGGCAGACAGTTTGTATTAAAACATTCCCATGGAAAATATTTGTAACTTTTTATTACCTAATTTGTACTTGAGGAATACAATAATCTCCTTTCCCTAAGCTTCAAATAAGAAGCTATTTTTTTTTTTAAATCCTCACCCAAGGACACACAAGCTCATTGATTTTAGAGAGAGGGGAAGAGGGTGGAGAGGAACATCTGTGTGAGAGAGAAACATTGATTGGTTGCCTCACGTACGTGCTCTGACCAGGGACTGAATCGCAACCCAGGCATGTGCCCTGACCGGGAATAGAACCTGCAACCTTTCAGTTTATGGGATGATGCTCCAACCAACTGAGCCACACTGGCTAGAGCGAGAAGTTGTTTTTGAGTGTTAAGGCCATGATACTTGCTGCCTTCTGCTCAAGTTGCATTATATATGCTTAAGCATATTTGTTTGTATGTTTCATTTTGATTTGGTTTTTAAATTCTATGGTAAAAAAGAGAAATCATGCATTTTCATTTTCTGGTACTGCCAGTGTAAGATATGGCGAGAGATTGTCAGTTTTGTTACACATTTTTTGTTGTTGTTCTGAAGCAGGGATTTGGACAAGTTAAGTTTTCCTTCACGCTGCAAAATTTTCTGATGAAGAAACTTAGTCCTTCATTTTTACAGTATCTTAAAAAGTATAACTGAAGGAAATATTTTTTCAGGTAAAGTTTCTTCGTTGTTTATATTGAGTTTTTCATGTTTTGTAAAATCTAGGATGAGATATGTGTTTGTAATACAGGTATTTTCATTGTCAAAAATATAAATAATGGTATGTTAGAGTTTTGGGGTAAGAGTTTAGGACGGGGTCTGGCAGAAGTGAGGCCTGGAAGGCCTACTTGAGTGTGGTTGGTAGCATAATAATATGGGTGTAATAATTTATAGTTTTAATTTGAACATTTCACCTAAAATGTCATATGGTGTGCTTGAGTGTGATATTGTTATGTCACAGAATTACATGCTTATGATTTTGTAATAAAAGTTTTTGTAATAAAAAAAAGGGGCATTCTTTGTGCTGGAACCTGTATATATTTTTCTTTGTATACTAGTATTATTTCTTGGTTGTTGGTTTGAGATAATGATACTAAAATGAAAGCAAAACTGCTTTGATTAGTCATTCACAGATACATATTCAAGCATAATACAACTTTTTTTTTACATGATCCCATTGTGTTTACATTATAAACCTCTGACAGCATTCATCTATTTCAAAGAAAATAATTTTGGGGAACTAAGTGAAAACTGTTATGTAGGATTTAAAAATCTGAGAAATGGGAAGGATATATTCAGAAAATGTTTTCGTTTTGGTTACTTTTGAGAGATTTGATAACCTGAATAATCAGTAATTTATTCTTGCCACATGGCTCTTCTCTTTCTCATGGGCATAGGAACTGAGAATGGGTGCCGGATTCTTAAGTGGTACCTGTAGACAGTCTGTCCACATGCCTGGGAGTCTTCCGCACCTGCATGGGAAGGTTCTTAGATTGAGAGGCAGAAAGCTAGAAAGATCAATGGGTAAAGGCTGAGTGTGCATAAAGCCATCGCGGTAATTGGATAGGAAAAGCACTTCTTCTCCTTTTGGTACCAGAGTGAGGGTGGGACACGGGGAAGGCTGGCACATGTGTCATAGAAGTCAAAATGGCATAGGGGAGGAAGGTGCAAGATCAGAGAGGCCTGTCAGTCTAGCCTGGGAAAAGAAGGGATTGGTTAGGAGGTGGCCTCACCTGTAGTGTTGAAAAGTCTGGGAAGTTGATTGGTCATTTTGAGAAAGCACTAGCCCATCCCCCACGCAAGCTAATATAATCCCAGGGGAACAAAGAAACAGTCTCTGCTCTTGCTGTGGGTTAAGACCTGGGCTCACAGAGTGTACTTGCCTGTTTTCTTCATGGGCCACGTGATCCAAGGCCTCCAGGAGGGAGTCTCTTTGTCTCTCTTGCCCGTGGGGTGATGCTCTGGCCTGTGTATTTGCATACTGTCCCAGGAGTACGCGACCTTGCAGCCCTAGCAGCCGCATGGCCCATGGCCACTCCACACACAGGCTCCAGGAGGGAGCCTGAAATTACCAGCCACTGGGAACAAGCTAAACTGCCAGGATGGGGACTATGACCATATAGCAGCTGCCTGTGGGCTCCAAAGGACTGTACTTTAATTCGGAGCAGGGACTCTGGACACTGGCTCATGTCTTGGTCATCATGAGGACTGTTGGACCTTTTCCATGGCAGAAGAAGAGATAAACTTTGAGAAGGGAGTCTGCCATTCTTCCAGATAACACAGCACCTGAATAAAACCTCTTTCGTTTTGCACCAGCATCTGCCTCATGAGTTGGGCTTTTGTGGTGACAGGCAGCTGAACCTGTTTTTTGTTCAGTTACATTCGGAGAGAAGCATACTTTAAGGAGTGTTTCCAGTCTTTCCTGTCATGTGAATTCATGGGTTATATTTCTTATTTCTCTATAAGACAAGATACGAAGCAGGTAAAAGGGGACCTTAAATGAGAGTGGGTAAATTCCTGAATTTCCCTTGGTATTTCTGAAGATAGGAACTTATTTTCAAGATGTAGTATATTGTTTCTCAGTTGTTGGAAAGTTGTGGTAACCTTGGCTGCCACAATAACTTGGAAGCAGAAGACATTTCTTGGATTTAGGGTAGAGAAGGCCTAGGGTTGCTAGATACCCTGCAATGCCTAGGGAAGCCCTGCACATTGCACACTTCTCCCTCATTCCACATGATTTTCAGATGTCTTGCCAGAAGTTCGTGTAGGTGAAGTCTGTTTATGATGACTTGAGCCTAGATTCTAACTACATAAATGTACATAATTACATTAGCATCTCTTCAATTGCTACAATATGCACTAAATTTTTTAGCAGTGGGCTACTGTGTAAGATGATACAAGATTGTACCTTGTTTTGTTTGAATGTTACCTAGTGTTTTTATCATTTTAGAAAATTACCCCAATAGCAGCATTGCATCGTTGGCCAGTGTGCCACCTCTTCATCCTCTCCTTGCGTGTACATGAGTCTTGGTATAGCTGTCTGCAGCATTTACATACTAACATACATATTATTTTTATTATAAAACTTTTTCTTTCATAGAACATTATATTAATTTTTAAATTAAATTAATTGAGATGACATTGGTTAATGAAATCATGTAGGTTTCAAGCGTACATTTCTGTGATATATTATCTGAATATTGTATTGTGTGCCCACCACCCAAAGTCACATCATCTTCCATCACCATATATTTGGCCCCTTTACTCTTTACTCCCCTCCTTCCCTCTGGTAACCATCATACTGTTCTATGTGTCTGTGAATTTGTTTTATATCCCACATGTGAGTGAAATCATATGGTTCTTAGCTTTTCTGACTGACTTACTAAGCTTAGCATAATATTTTCAAGGCCCATCCATATTGTTGCAAATGGCACTCTTTCATCTTTTCTTTCTTACAGCTGAGTGGTATCCAATAGTATATGTGGGGGACTCCCCGCCAAAAATGGAGTTATCTTCTGCAGTGTGGCCCCGTGTAGCACAGGCTTCCCCTCCTGGGTGTTGTTGCGAGAGGCTGAGTTCGGCTTCAGTGAAGTTTTTTAAAGACTCTTTCATCGCATTTGCGCATTTGATGATGGGTGATTTACAAGTGCACCTGTCTACACTATGCTGAGTGTTCAGCAGTTTTTGACCAAAAACAGCATGACCCCCGTGCCCCACCCTCCCTATTCTTCCGATCTGCCCTGAGTGACTTTTTTTTAATTTCCCTGGATGAAAAAAGTCCTCAAAGGGAAATATTTTGCTCATGTGGAAGAGATGAACCAAAAAACAGCAGAAGCACTAGAAGGCATCAAAATTGATGAGTTCAAAAACTGTTTTGAGCCGTGGGAAAGTCTTGGTAGTTGTAGTGCATCAGTGGAGACTACTTTGAAGGTGACTGAAGTTTAAATATGTGAGAGTAAATAACACAGTTTTTTATAAATAAATTCCATTGTTTTTTTTTTTTGGTTCCCCCCTTGTATATTTAGGTACCACATCTTCTGTATTAATCCTTTATGGAAAGACACTTTGGTTGTCTCCATGTTTTGGCCACTATGAATAATGCTGCAGTGAACATAAGGGTGCATATATGTTTGCGATGGCATGTTTTTGAGGTATTTTGGGTAGATACCCAGAAGAGGGATTGCTGGGTCATATGGTAATTCTATTTTTAATTTTTTGAGGAACCACCGTACTGTTTTCCACAGTGGCTGTACCAGTTTACATTCCCACCAGCAGTGAATGAGGGTTCCTTTTTCTCCACAACCTCTCCAACACTTGTTACTTCCTGTTGTGTGGACAATAGCAGTTCTAACAGGTGTGAGGTGGTATCTCATTGTACTTTTCTTTTGCATTTCTCTATTAGCTACTGAAGTCGAATGTGTTTTCATATATCTGTTGGCCATTTGTATGTCTCCTGAAGGCAGTATGTGGTTGGGTTTTGTTTTTGATGCTGTCTGCTATGCTGTGTCTCTTTATTGGTGATTTCAGTCCCATGTACATTTAGGGTAATTATTGATGTATGAGGATTTCCTATAGCCACTTTGTCTTTTGTTTTCTTGAGCTCTGTGCCTCCATTGGTTCTTTTTCTTTGTGTTTATGTCTGGTTTTGTTTGGTAGTATTCTATACTTTTCTCTATTTCCTCTTTTTTTAAGCTGTGTGTCTCAATTTGTGTGTGTGTGTGTGTGTGTGGTTACCATTAGGTTTATGAAAAGAAAGTTTCATACATACAATAGTACTTTTTCTTTTGTATGTATTTGATCTCCATCCTCCTTTGCAAATTCACACCTTTACCTCCACTCGTTTTATGTTTGTATTGTCTCAAATTATCCTTGTTTTTGCTGTAAGTTGGTCGGTGTTATTCCTTGTAGCTTTGTGTCCTTTTGTTCTTTGTTTCAGGTATAATAACCCCCTTTAGTATTTCCTGCAATGGAGGTCTGCTGGTGATAAATTCCCTCAGCTTCTGTATGTCTGGAAATGGCTTATTTCTCCTTATATTTAAAGGATAACTTTGCTGGATATATTATTCTTGCCTGGTAATTTCTGTCTTTCGGTAGTTTGAATATTTGGTTCCACTCTCTTCTGGGCTTGTGGAGTTTCTGCTGAGAAGTCTGGTGATAACCTGGACTTTCCTTTCTACTTTCTTCTTTCCCTGGTTGCCTTGAGAATTCTTTCTTGTCATTCATTTTTGACAGTTTAATACCAATGCCTTGGAGAAGGCCTCTTTGGATTGAGGTAACTAGGTGTTCTGTTTGCTTCTGGGATTCAAGGATCTAGCTCTTTCCATAGGCTTGGGAAGTTCTCGTCAACTATTTGAATAGGGTGTCTGTTCCCTTTTCCCTCTCTCCTTCTGGGCTGCTTATGATTCTTACATTGCTCTTTCTGATGGAGTTGGATAGTTCTCACAGAGTACTTTTTTTATGCTTAAATCTCTTGTACCCTCTGCGTCCTTTCTAGATTTCTGTCTTTTGGGTCAAGTATTCATTTTGTTTCTTGATTTTTTTCTGTATTCATTTTGTTTCTTGATTTTTTTTCTCAGTGCATTAAATTGCCTATAGTATTTTCTTGCATCTTGTTGAGTATTTACAGAACTGAAATCTTGAATTCTCTGTCACTTATATCGCATATTTATATGTCTTTAAGTTCATTTTCTGAAGATTTTTTCTTTTCTTTATGAGATGATTTGCCACCTTGGTTATTCATGGTTCAGTCAAACCTTGGTTCTCAAATGTCTCACATTTTGAACAGTTCAGTTCTCAACCAAGTTGTTCATGGAGAAAATGTCTTGGTTGTTGAACAAATCTTTGGTTCTTGACCTGACAACTTGTTCTGCTGATACAGTCAGATCTCAGTTCTTGAATGTCTCCCATCTTGAACAGTTCGGTTCTTAAACAGCCTTCTGAAACAAATTAAGTTCAAGAACTGAGGTTCCACTGTATTTGATGGATTCCTTCTCTGTCTAGGCGTCTCAGTATGAGTGACACTTCTCTAGCAGATTAATACGAAGAGGTCTTCCTCTTATTTTCTAGTGCAATCCTCTGCAGCCAGACACTGCTGCCACTGTAGTTGTGATGCACTGGGGTGGGGTGTGCTGGGGGAACTGGCCAGCTTCTTTGTTGTTTTGCCCTCCTGTTAATGGCAAACTTGGACTTCTGCGGAATCCCCCTTGCACCCCAACCCCAGGACTGGTCACAGGGTGCATCCTTTGCTCAGGGAAAGAAGTGATTCTCTAGTACTAGTTCTTTTCCAGTTTGCAGATAATATACTCTGCAATCTGACACTAAGGGTTAATGGACATGATCTCTGGAGGCTTTGGGGCAGCAAGGCTCCATGGCTTTGTTTCTCTGTCTGAAATGCAGACCACTGGACAACTGCAGTCACACCTCTGTGCTGTGTCCTTGCTCGGGTCTCTGGACTCAGCTGTAGCTTGTACTGCTGAGTCCTATAGGAATGCCCATTGAATCTCTTTGCTACTCCTGGCTGAGGGAGTGCCAGCCACCACCTGATTCTTCCACTGTCCGTGCTGAGGCCCGCTGTGGGCTCCAGGCTGCAGGGCTGCATTGTGGCTCATCTCAACCCTCCTCCATTCTCACCTCTCCCTTTTGCTCCCTCTTGCTCACCTTTAGTTGTTTCAGTGCTCTGGTTTCTCAAGCATGTTTGTGCATAGAGCAAGGGAATCCTTTATTGAATTATAATCCTTTGTTGAAGTTTCAAATTAATGAAACTTCAAGGGGAGAGACCAAGGTGACCTGTCAGGCTGCCATTCCTCTCTAATTTTTGCATGTGAGGGTGGGATTAATATCTAAACATTTCAGGGTAGTAAAGGGCGCATTTAAAATAGTTGTTATAACAGGGAAGAGGTGGCACTGGGTCTGAGGAGTTTAAGAATCACTTGTGTAGTGACTAGGACACTGAATTTTGTAAACAGAGATTTATATTCTCATTTTAATCCTGGCTCTGCTGACCAGGACTAGGTATACGGCCATGGGCACACTGCTTAATCTTCTTGGACCCGGTTTTCTCATCTGTAAAGGCCCAGGGAGTTGGGCAAGGTAGTCTCTAGAGATTGTTTCTTATAGCATTGTCTGATTTTTTTGTTAGTTATCCTAATGGAATTCTCTGAGTCTTTCCAGCTTGATTTTAAGGACCTAATTCGACCGATTCGTATTAACTAAGTTAGGTGCTCCTGGGAATTAGGAATATGTGACTAGTGATGTTCTCTCCAAGGTAGGCAGCATAAAATCAGTGCTTGCATATAAAGAGCAAAGAGCCTTCATGTGAGTGGCATCAGATGTCAAGTGGAGAAAATGCTTCTGTGGTGGTTGTGATAGTTAAATGAGATTAAGTAGGGTAAAGTGTATAAAATGATGCACAAGACTACATGATGTTAATAAATGTTAATAGAATTAGAATCAAGTCAGATATCTTACAAACAAATAATACTGTATGGCATTCTTTGAAGTTTGAAGTGTACTTTATAATCTGCTATGAGAACGGAAATAGTAGCATGGCACCTATACAGTATTTCTAGAAAGTGGGTCACAATGAATAGTAAGCTTCATTTGGACCACTAATCACTACTAGAGTAGCCTGACATTCCTGAAGGAGTTACCAGAAACTTTGAGTAGGGAAATTAACTCTCAGGATTTTCAGTTACAGTCATATACATTATTTAACAATTTTATTTCTACAGTGACTCATTAATGAATTAAGGAGTGCTTTCCCAAAAGGATATTTTTGAAATAATGTTTTTACTGCTCTACTTTCTTTCTGTGGTAAGGAGTTTCTGGCTGGTCATTTGGCCCCAAAATTCTCCATAAATACTTTAAACTATGTGTGTTGTATGAAGAAGATTTAACCTTCACAAGAATGTGAATTTAATGTGATCCAAAGACTTCTGGGAAGGAGTTGACATTAGGTTAAGAGATAGGATGGAGAAAACATATAGGTGATCAATTGGGCAAATGGTAAAGATAATTCAATTAGTTTAAATGATAATCTATATCGTCATGTGTAAATTACACATAGAGAAGAACTGTACTTCTCTTATTTTGATTAGGTGGAAAGCTTTGCATTAATGAGCCCCAGAGTTGGATTTCACACACCAGCAAAATAAAAAATGAACAACAGCAGCAAATTACCATCAACCCTGTTAAAAAAAGTGGTGGATGGGACTGTCAAATAAATACAATTAAAAAGAGATAGTGACCCTGTATTCCCACTGCCATTTTATAAAAGAAAGCACATTAAAAAAGAAAATCCTCACCTGAGGGTATATTTATTGCTTTTAAAGAGAAGAAGTGGGGGAGAGAGAGAGACTGACATCCACGTGAGAGAGAAACATTCTTCAGTGGCTTCCTGTATGTGCCCTGACCAGGGGCGCAACCCATGACCTAGGTGTATGCCTTGACCGGGGATTAAACCAGCAACCTTTTGGTGTATGGGACGATGTGCCAACCAACTGAGCCACCTGGCAAGGGGTAGGAAAAAACATATTAACACCAAAGGAATTAGAATTGTATAATCTCAGAGTATAGGACAGTTCTTCTTAAGAAAATATATAGCTTTTAATGTTTCAGTGACAATTTTATTGAGGATTGGTGGAAACTTGTTTATGGATTGGTATTTAAGAAGCATTGGTTTATAACAGGAATCATTATGTTTGGCATGTGGGCCTAATCCTCCTGCCGGAAGGATTTGTGCATTCCCCATGAGCTGAGAATGGTTTTTACATTTTTAAATAATTGAAAAATCAAAAGAATAACAACATTGTGTGGCACATTAAAATTAAATGAAATCCAAACTTCGGTGTCTAAAAATAAAGTTCTTTTGGAATACAGCCATGCTTACTTATTTATGTATATCTATTTCCCCACGATGATGGTACAGCTGAGTAGTTTTGACATTCTAAACCTGAAAAATTTAATATGAGGAGAGACCCCCAAAAACCCCGGAATTATCTTTTAGAGGATGGGCCCTTTGCAGTACGAGCTTGTACTGGGTGAGTGTTCTCGGAACTTATCTGTGTCACTGTACCAGCTGGTATTGTGAGAGGCTGCTTTTGGCTTCAGTGAGTTTTTTTGAAGGCTCTTACAGGGCATTTGCCCATTTCCTGACGGGTGATTCACAAGTGCACCTGCCCACACCACACTTAGTGTTCACCAGTTTTTGACTAAAAAACCTGGCATGACCCCTGTGCCCCGACCTCCCTAGTCAGCTCATCTCCCTACAAGTGACCTTTTTTGTTTCCCCAATGAAAAAAGTCCTCAAAGGGAAATGTTTTGCGGATGTGGGAGAGCTGAAAGAAAAAAATGGCAGAAGCACTAGAAGGCCTAAAATGGATAAGGTCAAAAACTGTTCTGAGCAGTGGAAAAAAATTGTCCTGATAGCTGTATTGCATGAATGGAGAGTACTTTGAAGGTGACTAAAGTTTAAACATGTAAGAGTAAATACACAACTTCTAATAAATGAATTCTGGGTTTTTTTGGTCCCCCTTCGTATCTGGCCCTTTACACAGAAAGTTTGCTGACATCTAGTTTAGACAACAGAATAACTAGTAATAACTAACAGACTACAACTACTATTACTTACTAAGGAGCAAGCCCTGTATATGTGCTCTGCCTATATTATTAATCATCATAACAATCCCGTGAGGTAGGTACTCTTATTTTTATTTTACTGCTACGGTCCCACGCTATTACGTGGCAGAAGCAGGGTTCCCGCCCAGACAGTGTGTTCCATTGTCTGTGCCCCTTCCTACGGGGCTGTCAGAAAGCGGAAACAAAGAGGATGCTTCAGGACACTGAATATGTTCTTCACATTTACCTGAATTATTTAAGGAAAGGAGGGAAGTAACATTATTCTGCAGTTGCTGAAAGTGTTATGACTGGGTAGTTGAATAAAAAAGTGAACATGAATTACTTCATGATATGTGAACTTTTTTGTTGTTGTTTGACTCAGTGGATTTTTCCAAGATGTTTGTTGATTGAGGTTATCTCTTTATTGTTGCCTTACTTACTGAACTTTTGAGCAAATAAACAGGTCTTTTCTGGACTCTATATCGCTTTATTTTTGGAATAATTAGAATAGTAAAATTGTATTATTAACACGGTGGAGGGTCACTTTATTTTGTTCTTCTTCATCATCATAAATATTTATTATGATGTTCCTAGGAGTGAAGTGTGCGGACATAGTTTAATTAAAAAAATTTCGTGGCCATTCCTTTTTAGAATAAACATGGCTTTGTATGCCAAACAATATTAAATTACCAGTAGTTGGATATTTAGATGAACTTATTCTAAGAAATTAGTATTTTTCTTACAGAGAATAAGGCTTTGAGGGGAGGAAGTAGGTTACAAAACCTGCTTAAATGAAGGAAGGAATATTAGCAAGTAGGTAACAACTAGAATTGCGGTGATTCTAATTTCACTGATAATGTGTTTAAAACATCTTTTATACATTTTAATGACAGTATAAAATGCTGATTTAAATAAATTGAGATATAGTAGCTACACTTTTTTTGGATTAAATATCATCTGTATTTTGAGATTTAAAAATGTTTAAATATGTAAAAAAATAAACATGTAAGAATAAATTCACTTAGTTTTGTGATCCTCTGATGCCTAGAAACCTACTGTGTCTGAAACTGATTTTAATGGATTTAAGATAGGACTGACATTTATGATTCTTTTTTCAAATACATATAGTTAATTGCCCAATGATTTTACCTTCGCAGAGATGGAATCCTGAAGAATGAACTATAGTGTGATCCAGGGGTGAAGGTGGTGATTAGGGTGGTTGGAGGGGGAGTAGGGGAGGGAGGTAGGGCAGTGGTAAAGGTTGATTTTTTTTTTACTTGCAGTTCACTTTTACCTTCATATTTTGACATTGCTTTTTTGGGGGGAGGGGATGTTCATAGGCTAGGAATATAATGCAGGTAGAACTGCCAGTGTTTTCTATACTAGAGGGAATCGAATTTGTTCAAGTGTTGACTTGTTTCTCAATTTTTGTATGTGTGTCATTTCTGTTTGCTGTGCTATTGCTCTTCCTCATAGTGAGATAGAGTTTCCAGTGTTGGTAGAGTTACAGTGTTGCTAGTTTTTTTTTCTTTTACTCATTCCACTCATAATTTGACACTAATGATTTTGAAAACTGTTGCTTATCACAAGATTTAGATGGAATTAAAATCTAAAACCTGAGACTCTGCTCAGGTTGAGGTGGCATATTGTAGTTCTTGACAGCTACTGCCACTTCTTTTTCTTGTGACAGATGGCTTCCCCTCCTGGTTGTAATTCACTGTTGATTTTTTCCAAAGAATGAATACCATGTGTTCCCCATTTTGGCTGTGATTGTCCTCTGCCCACTCAGTTGGTCTCAGAGGAACTTGAAATTGGATGTACTTGCTGCTGGCATTTATGGCAGGAAGTGGATACAACTGTGACTCTCTTTGCTAGGTGTTCTTTTATTAGAAGAATTGTAGCTTCCTAAATGTAACATTATTTCTTTGTCATAGCAAGAGTAAATTTTATTACTTTTTTTTAGAATATGCTTTTCACTTGATGTTGTCCAGTATATATATTTTGGTGGCATATTTATTACAAATGAGGTTTTTAAATCTGAATTTTACATACTCAAAGATTAGATTGCAGTTTCTTTGCACAAGATACTGAATGAGTAGATCTAGTTTTACTGAGTATAATGAATATAATTGTGAACTGGATTTGTGTCACAAAGGCTCCAAAGACAATTGAAATTGTCATGTGTGGTATTGAACTTATATTTGAATATGCTTTATGGTACATATAAATAGACAATAATATCTGTCCATTTTAACTTTCTTGCTCAATATCTCCCTTGTCTGTTGGTGGATACAAATGACATTATCTTAAATATGTGATAGTCTAAATATGAGCCAGTTAGTTGTTTTTTTAATATTTCACTTGTATTTTATTTTAATTTTTATTTAATTTTATTTTTTGAGCCAGTTTAATTCTATGAAAATTGTGTTCAGATTTGGAGCTCTGGTGTTTGGCTTTAAAAAACACCTGCCAGGTCAGAGTAAACAATTATAGCGTATTTCTTGACAAAAATACTTAAGATAAACATAAACAAATACTTGCATATTGCCTTCGTTAGTGTTGGAACTTGGAATTTCTGTTCTTAAACGTCACTGTTCTGTGAAACTCTCCTGTATTTGGCTGAATGAATCCAGTACAGTAATGGTGACAGCGTCGCTCACACATGGCAGACAGTCTCCAAATCTGTCTTGGTAATCTTTCTAGCTGAAAAACCAGCTCATGGTTTTAACCTGGCCTGAATGTTGGCATCACTTAAGAAAAAAATAAAAGATGCCTTGTCTCACCTTCAACCCCAGAGATTCTTATTTAATTTGGGCTAGAGCACGGCCTCCACATGGGTTTTTTTAAAGCTTCCTAGATAGTGCTGATGTGTATTCAAGGTTGAGAACCACTGGCTACCGCTAATGGTGTGTGAACTGAAATTTATTTCAATATTCTGCCAAGTGAGGTGATATATGAACATTTAAAAACAATTTACATTTTGGATGGGTAGAGATCAGTTATCATTGGAATTTGAGAGTACAAATATGCCTGAGGGTGATTAGATTGCACCAGTGTTTTGTGACATTTTTACAGATTTGGCTTCACAGGGTAGCTGGAAGGGTGAATGAGCATGGACCAGGAGGTCATATTGAAATGGCAATATTCCAGGCTGTTGTTAAGGGGGATGACAGGGTGAAAAGAAAAGAGCCAAATTAGAATGAGCTCTGGCTTCTGGGAGACTTGCAATAAAGGGATGGAATGGGAAGTCAGGATGGGATCTAAGTCTTGAGACAGACATTGTACTTCTTCCTCACCCTGCAGATGTGGCTGGAGCTCATCCTTCTGGGAGACCAGGAAGTGGTAGTGGTGAAATTAATGGAGTGAGGCGGTTGCCTTTTACATTTAAGCTTGTTCCAGTATCTCTTATTAGAGCATTTTTCAAGCTTAAGTGAGTAAGAATCACCTGGGAGCACTTGTTAAAAATGTAAATTTGGGGGCCCTACTCCCAAAGTTTGTGGTTTAGGATTGCTGGGGTAGGACTCAGGAATCTATTTTTAATAAGCACATTGGTCAAGGTTAATCAAACTGTTTTGTTTGCTTACCGTCTTCGCAGTGTTTGCCCTGTCCTTTGTAGCATTCTTTAGTGTATTTTTAAAAAATAATTGACTTTTAAAAAATGGAATCTTGTTTTAAAATGAAACTCTCACTGTCTTACATGGAAAACATATTACTTACAATAAATAACTGTAAAAGGAAGTACATAGCTACTTAAAAAAGGTCATAAATGTATGTATCACTGAATATTATCTTGAATACCATTTTGAGAAATACGCCTTTGGTGATTCTCATACAAGTAGTTTTGTTATTATACTTGGAAATACAGACAAATATATGCAAATAGAGACAAAATCTTTCATTTAGACTGAGTGGTTTTTCAGTTTTGGTTGCACACTAGAATTTCATGAAGAACTTTCAAAGATGCTTTTGGCTATTCCCCACTCCCAGAAAAACCTGATTTTATTGGTATTTGATAGGACCTGGGCATCAATATTTTTAAAACTTCCCCGGGTAATGTAATCATAATGTATATTTTTGGGATGAGAATATAGAGATTTAAAAAAGTACGATGTAAACAGACGAAGAAGCATAAATTCATGAGTGCTAAATGAATTTTCTGGGTAGAATTAGAAATAAGGAACAATGGCCACCTAGCAGTGTGGAGGTAAAGGAAGGTGAATTGGTGGAGCACCAAGGCTTTTTTATTTATCCTGATTTTCTCCTCTGCCCCAGCTTTCTTCTCTGTTTTCTGTTCTTGGTGAATGGTAAGATATTTATCTAGTCAGATGGTCCTCAAACTTAAGTGTGCATCATAATTATGTGGAAGGTTTGTTAAAACACAAATTGCGGGGCCCTGCCTTCAGAGTTTCTGATTGAGTAGGCTTGGGGTGGGCCCCAAGAATTTGTATTTTTAACAATTTCCCAGGTGATGTTTATGCTGCTGTCCAGGCATCACGCTTGGAGAAACACTAATCTAGTCAACCAAACTAGAAACCTAGAACATTAGACTTAGATTTATTTTCTCTCCATATATCCAGACCACTTTAAAAATAATGAAACAGCCACAAACCCATGTATCTGTTACTCTGAATTAGCAAATGTTAACGGTGTGTGGAGAAATGTTCCTTCTGAATTAACATTTCCATTTTGGTTATAATAGGCTGCTGTATCTTAATTCACACTTTTGAGTACAATGAGTGAAGTATGACTACTTTCTGGGTTTGAGAATAGTGCTTTTTAGGTTAAACTGCTATAATCTTGAAAAGGCAGCTATGCTCTTTTAGCTTGTTTGATTAGTCTTTTAGGCAGCAAAGTGAAATAAGGGCAGAGAAAACAACACAATCTAGATTTTATGCCCAATCTGAGAAGAATGTTAAGAAGTATTACATATTTTTTGCAAATGAAATGGTAAGATACAGTCATTTTATCCTGTTTTTCTATTTAAATAGTTTATTTGAATAGTTCACCAATTAATAAGCTAAATTTATGGTGTGTCTAGAAACCTGGGAGGAGACAGGTAAGCTCTGTGTATGGGGGTGTGAAAGCTGGACAGTGTTGTGAGAGACACAGGAGCTCGTAACCTGAGATGGTAACTGTATCATTTGTTCAGTTGTGAAACAGCTTGTTCTCTCTGAATATAACTAACTGACATATGGGTGGAGAGGAAAAAAGTATTGATGGTATTATTCATCCAGCAAACACTGAAGTTATAATTAGTGCTGTTGATTTAGTTCTGGAACAGTTAAGGTAGTTGTGATTAGTCTTGCCCAGCTTTTGGTCATGCATTAAGTAGCTGATTCAATAGCTGATAGAGAGCTCCCCAGCCATGTTTGTTTTGTGAATTAGAAATGATGCTGTTTTTATATTCTTCTGAAGGGCATTATTAACCACCTCTATGTATCTTTTCATTTTGAAGATAATTTAGGATTCTTTGAACTTGATAGCTTCTGTGATTTTTCTTTACCGTTGTTTGCAGTGAGGATTTATACATGACTTTGGAAAGTATGAACTTATTGTCTGATGAATATTCATGTATAACTTCAGTTTTTTCCCCTCCAACCCATTCGTCCATTCTTCATGTCACATTTCTTGTAATTACACTGTTGACACACTTGTTTGTTTCCACTTTTCTAGTCTCTTTTCCTGTTTGCTTTCCTTTTTGTTCCCTCTTGTTAGAACTCTTTATCTTCACTCATAAAGTAGACCTTAGGAAAATAATCCTTTCTATTTTTCTTTGAACAGGGAGGTCCGCTTGTATTTGGAGCTCCCATATTAAGTATGTGCAGGGAGTAGAAGACAGGCGAAGGCGGAGACCGTGCACATTGCTGAGGTGTTTGCTTCAGTTTTCATACAGTCTGGGGATTTGATCTCTTCTCTCTGGAAATCACCACTTTTTTTTCTTCCTTGAAAATGGAAGTGTGGTCTTTAAGTACCTTGATGTTTTAGATATTTGCTCATCTTTAAAATGTTTGCAATTATTACGACCAGCATGTCAAAGAACACTAGCTATGTTATCTCTACTGTACTGGTCTTCTAGATTCAGAAAAAACATATAGCTTATTACTACTTTTAACTGAATTCCCATATTCATGGATAAGAATCTCAGAATTCACAGAGAGGATATTACTTTAAATGTATACTATAAAAATTATGTATTCAAAGTTTGAACTATCAAAATTCTCAATCCATGAGGATTAACCAGACTTTGAAATCTAAGGTCAGTAACTGACTTCCCTCTTTGTGAAGTACTGCTCTAAGGCCAAATGATTTTCCAGGGCATGGGCACATGGTGTAGTATGATGAACAATTGGAATCGGTTAGAACTGCATGTTGCCAGCCCTTTAAGATAATTGTTTTTACCTGTCATTTGTGCGTCAGTAGGGTTCTGGCTCCATTCCTCTTTTTAAAAAGTTCACTTAATTTGAACCTTGCCTGTTTGTATATTTACCCGAACTTAGTACAGTTGAAGTTCATCATTTAGGCATAGTGGGCGGCAGTGTTAGCGGTTTTTCGTGTGATAGGTCATTATGTATGATCTGGGGTGGAATGCTTTGTGGGTATCTTCATGGTTTCTTAATGAGAGAAAGGATGAGACTGAAAGGATCTTTGTTTTTTGCATATTCTGTATTTCAACATAGTATTGTCTAACTAGCCTATCAGTAAATATTTATTGAGTGCCTACTATGAATGCCCAGTAGTATGCTGTGTGCTTTGAGGGTTTTTTTTTTTTTTTTAAAGAAAAAGGGAGGGGGAGAAAGAGAGAATCCAACATACATTTGAGGAGTTTAAAACCATGTAATTGTGGCCCTGGCCGGTGTGGCTCAGTTGGTTGGAGCATTGTCCTGAAAATCAGAAGGTTGCTGGTTCAATTCCTGGGTAACAGGTTTGGTCCTTGGTTGGGGTGTGAGTGAGAGGCAGTTGATCAGTGTTTCTCTCCCTCTTTCTCTCCTTCCTTCCCCTCTCTTTAAAATCAATAAGCATGTCCTTGGCTGAGGATAAAAAAACAAACCAACCATGTTATTATGAAATACATATAGCAAGAGGGATTCATAAAGGTGAATTTTTGATGAGGCAGAATCCTAGAGTATTTTGGCCTAGACTAGCTTCAAGATCATGAGTAAGATGTGTCCTCATTGGGGTGCAACTTGTTCATATAATTGGGATATCATTTAATGTTAAGGATTTCTTTAAATTTGGTGTTTTGTATGTATTATAGATTAAAAAATCATAAGTGAAGTAAGCCAGGCGGTGAGGGACAAATACCATATGATCTCACCTTTAACTGGAACATAATCAACAAAAGCAGAAAGCAAGCAAAACATAACCAGAGACATTGAAATTAAGAACAGCCCAACAATAGCCGGGGGAGAGGGGGGAGGAGACAATGGGGAGAAGGGTTTTCAGGAACCACTATAGAGGACACATGGACAGAACCAAGGGGGAGGGTGGAAGCAAGGGAGGGAGGGGGGCTGGAGGGGTTGGGGGCGGGGAGGGGAGAGGATGCAAACAACTGTAATCGAACAACAGTAATTATTAAAAAAAGTCAGTATATCTTAAATTATGTAATATATTTCCCACAATTTCAGGATTTAGAAAAATTTATTAAAATGGAAAGACTTTCATCATATATTAGGGAGTGTTATATCTGTGGTATATATACTATGATCAGTTTTTTGGAAGCAGTATAGAGTCATAATGTTAAAGTCCAAACTGTGCATTTAGACTGCTAGATGGTTCTGTCACTTGTTATCCAAGTGACCTAGGGCAATTTACTATTCTCTGTGTTTTGGTTTTCTTATTTGTAAAATGAAAATAATAATAGTGCATCATGATGGAGATGTGAGGATATTATGATTAAAATACATAGAACATTTACTCCAAAATGGCTACCACCAATACATAACAAACAACAGGTGAGGATGTGGAAAAAGGGAACCCTAGTTGTATTCACTATGGAATGCAGACTGGTGCAGCCACTGTGGAAAACAGTATCTTTTTTTCTTCAAAAAATTAAAAATGGACCTGCTTTTTGACTCAGCCATTCCATTTCTGAGAATATATCCTAAGAATCCTGAATCACCAATTCAAAAGAATACGTACACTCCTGTGTTTACAGCAGCATTGTTTGCAATAGCCAATATCTGGAAATAGTCTAAGTGCCTATCAGTAGATGAATGCACAAAGAAACTGTAGTATATTTACACAATGGAATACTACGCAGCAGTGAAAAAGAAGGAAATTTTTGAAACTGCGTAGATGGACCTGGAGACTATTATGCTAAGTGAAATAAGCCAGTCAAGGAAAGACAAATACCATATGATCTCACTTAATGTGAAATCTAATGAACAAAATAAAGGAACAAGCAAAATAGAATCAGAGGCATAGACACATGGAACAGACTGACAGCCATCAGAGGGGAGGGGGAGAGGAGACTGGATGAAAGAAGGTGAAGAGATTAGCCAAAGAACATATATGTATGCCCCATAGACATTGACAATGGTGTGGAGATTGCCTGAGGGAGTGGGGGTCATTGGGTAGAAGGGGGAAAGAGGGAAAAATTGGGACAGGGACTGGCATGTGGTAAGCACTGACTACATGTTAGCTCCTATTTTTATTTTTATTGTAATCTTTTTTCATAGGTGAATTTCAGCATGGGAAAAAATGTTTTGAAGGATATCTACCGAAATATTTTCAGTGATTTTCTCTGATGAGTAGGATTATGGATTTCTTTATCTTTGTTTATCTGCACTTCCTTTTTTTTCTTATATAGTAAAGGATAATGAAGAATAAAGTTTAGTCTAAACATTTATACAGTTTGTTACATGGCAAAAGCTAGAATTAGTTGCTAAAAATCAGTAAATATTCGAGTAAAATTTAATGGGCTACAAATGTGTGATTTTTATCTTTAAATTTGTGTAGTAAATATGGTAGAAATACAGAACAGAAAAAGAACTAAAGGTTGTCTTGTTCAACTCTCCATCCACCTTCACATTATCCCTGACAGATGTAATATCAACATTAAATTTGCAGTGACTGGTTGTTTACCCTGTTTTAGGGTAATTTATTCAATTTAAAAAAACGGTAGATATCTAAGTGTTAGGAAATTTTCTTAGATTTAACCAAACCTGCTTCTTTGTAAGTACTTGACTTTTATTCTAGGTATTCAGTATAGAGCTAGGTAACATAAATCTAATGCTTCTTCCAGAATAATGATATAATAGAAAAGGCATTTTTCAAATGGATATTTAGTAGCTCATAGAATTGCTGGTAGGGCCAGAGAATTAGGCGTAAGGTTTAGCTGCTACAATATTCTACACCATGCTGATGAGGAATCCTCCACCGTTGCTGTTGCTTCACTGGATCCTAAAGGAAATATCTCAGTTGAATCTTTGATGCTATTTATGAGCTAAGAATTGACCTAGTAATCACTGGGAAACTGCTGCTGTTCCCATCTCTTGGGGCTGGAGTCATCCGTCTGTCACCATCTGCACACGTAAAAATGGAAATAGAGCCTTTTCTCAATTCTATACGTCTCATATGCATATGCTCTGTTGCCAGAGTCTGGGTCACATGCCTGGGTCAAGCTACAAGGGAATGTGGGAATTTGCGTTTCCACTCTTACCTTGGGGAAACAGGACTTAAAACCAGGGGATTTCTTACACGTAGGAAGATTATGAGTATAAGCCTGTGAAAAGAGATTCAACGTTTTTAGCTATTAGGGAAATGCCATTCAAAGCCACAATTGAGGTACTACCTCACACCAACTGGAATGGCTATAGTGAAAATAAATAGTGAAAATAAAATATAATAGTGAAAATAATAGTGAAAATAAAAAGGGAAATAACAAATGTTAGCAAGGATGTAGAGAAATTGGAACCCTTGTACATGGCTGGTTAGGATGTAAAATGGTTCAGCCACCGGGGCAAAGAGTTTGGCAGTTCCTCAGAAAGACACATATAGAAATACCTTTTGACCCTGAATTCTTAGGTATGTATCCAAAAGAATTGAAAACCAGTTCTCAAACTAGTCCATTTATGTACATGTTTATAGCAGCATAATTCACAATAACAAAAAGGTGGAGATAGTCCAGATGTCCATCAGTGGATGACTGGATGAACAGAATATGGTCTATACATAAAACAGAGTATTATTCAGGTATAAAAAGGAGTGAAGTTCTGACACATACTATGATGTGAGTGTCCCTCCAAAACATTATATTAAATGAAAGAAGCCAGAATCAAGTGGTCACATATTGTATGGTTCCACTGATATGAAATAGCTGCAATAGGGAATCCACAGAAATAGAACACCAGTTAGTGGTTGCCTGTGGCTGTGGGGAGGGAAGAGTGGGGAGAAAGTACTTAATGGGTAAGGAGTTTTACGTTGGAGCGATGGAAGTATTTTGGTACTAGGAGAAGGTGGTGATTGTACAGCTTTGTGAATGTACTAAAACTCACTGAATTGCACTTTAACATGGTTAATTTTGGTTGCCCCTCCCAAGAACACATCAGATGTACACCCGTACTTAGAATAGTTCCTCCTAAGAGAGGACCAAGGGCCAACTGAACAGCTTCTGCATGACAGAGAGAAAGACCACGTGAAGATATTAGGTTGGCCAAAAAGTCCGTGTGGTTTTTTCCATAAAATAAAATGTTTTTCGTTTTCAGCAATAACTTTATTGATTTGGATATTCTGAGTATGCCGACTGTCTCCCACGTGGTAGAATGTTGATTGTTCTCAATTAATGTCTTGATTTGATTGCTGCCAACTTCACCTTCAACGACTGTGGAGCATCACCAGTGAGAAATCTCCAGCACGAAACTTCACAAACCACTTTTGACACATTTGCTCAGTCACAGCACCTTCTCTACACACTGCACAAATGTTTGTGTTTCAGTTGCCTTTGTACCTTTCTTGAAATAATAAAGCATAATATGCCAAAAGTGTCATTTCTTTTCTTCGATCTTCAGTATTAAAATAGCTACACGAAAATTCACCCATTTTGATAACTTTTTTTTAATGCATGCTGATATGACAGCTGTCACAATACAGTCTAACAAAATTGTTTCGAATGAAGTTAAAGACTACTAAGCACTACTAGAGACATTGTATGGAAAAAACCAAACGAACTTTTTGGCCAACCCAGTAGTTGGTGCACCACAAGAGCTGAAGGACACTCCAGTACTGGAGGAACCAGCAACTGCCGTTGTTTACATTTTTCCTGCACTTGGCGCTCTGTCCAACTTGCCAGGCTGCTGTAGTGCTTCCTCACCCAACCCTTGTGCATCCAGTGCCAGCAGGAACAGAGGGTGCCATAGCACTAGTACACATGGCCTCTCCACCTGGAGATTGACTCAGCGGGTATGGCAGCTGCGCATACCTACTGGGTGTGTGCATGTGGGGCTCCCCTACCTGGCGAGAGTGGCGAACTAGCAAAACACTAGGGTAGCCTGATGCTGGGCTGCTCCATGCAGAGGTAGTGGGGTTCTGCTGCATGGCATGTGGGGCTGTCCTGTAAAGTGCAAAACTAGTAAGGTGAAGTTGCACAAGCACGTAGAGCTGCTTCATCAAGAGAAAGTGCAGAACTAACAAAGTGCTGTCTCGTGTGCACACAGGGCTACCCTGTGTAAATCAAGTGTGGAACTAGTAGGGTGCCGCTCTGCCCAGACCTGGCTCAGGCAATAGACAGTTAAAGCAACGCAGAACACTGAGGGCACATCTGGCAACCCTGCCCAGATAGGAAGGGCAAGGAAGTGTGTACACATCAGGCTGCCCTGCCCTGACTCTGTTCTGGACACGGACAACCAGATTAATAAGGAGCTGCTGCATGTGTGTGTACTTAGCTTTCCTGCCTGGAACCACTTCTTATGGTCTGCTGGAACATCAGGCTAATCACTACAGCAGCCTGGCAAGTTGGACAGAGCACCAAGTGCAGGGAAAATGTAAACAATGGCAGTTGCTGTTTCCTTCAGCTCTTGCGGTGCCCCAAGTACTGGGTTGGCCAAAAAGTTCGTTCGGTTTTTACCGTACGCTGGCTCTAGCAGTGCACATGGGAGCACTCCATGTGGCCCCTCCGAATACAACCGGCCTGCCCAGACCATCCAGTACACACAGTTTACATAGAGGCTACTTCTTCAAGATTGGGGGAGAGAGCTATTTCGTCTTATAGGAAAAACACCAAGTCAAACAAAATTGGGGACAGAAGAATATGGCCCAAATGAATGAACAAGAAAAAACCCCAGAGAAAAACTGTAATGAAATGGAGATAAGTAATTTGGCTGATAAGGAATTCACTGACATGGTCATAAAGATACCCAACAAACTGGAGAGTAGAATAGAGGAGTTCAGAGAGCACTTCAGCAAAAAGAAAATATAATAAAGAACCAGTCATAGACGAAGAATAGGATAACATAAAAATTACACAAGAAAGAATTGACATAATCTTAGTTAATACAGCACTGGCCAGGTTGCTTAGTTGGTTGGGGCGTTGTCCCATAGACCATAGAGTTGCAAGTTTGATTCATGTTCAGGGCACATAACCTAGGTTGTGGGGTTGATCCCCAGTCGGGGTGTTTACAGGAGGCAACCGGTTGACGTGTTGATGTCTCTCTCTGTCTCTCCCTTCCTCTCCCTTCCTCTTTTCCTCCCTTCCTCCTTCTCTCGCCCTCTCTTTCACCCCCTCTTTTCCTCTCTCTAAAAATCAATAAAAAAAAAAATCCTCCAGTGACGATTTAAAAAAAGGATTAGTTAATACAGAAGAACAGATTAGTGACCTGGAAGACAGAATTGTGGAAATCACCCAATCAGAACAAGAAAATGAAAACAAAATTTTTAAAAATAAGGATAGTATAAATGACTGCTGGGACAATGTCAAGTGTTGTCCACTTTATAGGGATTTCGGAGGGAGAAGAAAGAAAGAAAGGGGCAGAAAGTATATTTGAAGAAGTAAAGGCTGAAAACTTTTAATCTGGGGAAGAAAACTTTGTAATTTCTCACATCTCTTTTTTATTTAGAAAGCCCTTCTTGATCTGAGTATAATTATGTCTATATTCTTTTTATTTTCTAATTAATTTGAAATTTATAGTTCCTTAACCTTCTGGAATTTATTTTGTA
>PVJI01014638.1:0-43530 GCA_004026765.1 Micronycteris hirsuta
GATTAGCTACTAGTTTAGCTAATTGGGAATACTCAGTAGATGTACTCAAGGTGGTTTTCTGTCTGAACAACTTGACTAGCAATCAGGCATTAAATGTTGGCTAGTCTAAGTTGTGTGCTTTTTGAATGCAGATTCAATGGTATTTTAATTTTGAGAAATCACACTCCTCCTTATCAGTTCCTAAGAGAAGAATGAGGCCAGAAACAGGAGATCATAGGCTCAGAGGTCGCTGCCCTGCCCTCCTTCTGCTGTGCTGGTCTTTTTTGAGCTCAGAAAAGACCAAGGCCACAGGAAATAGGCATGGGTGCGGGGGAAGCATAGCAGTGGGCGGAGCAGTCCTGAGGACCACTAATAAGGAAGAAGGCCTTTTTATTTATTTATTTATTTTTAAGATTTTATTTATTTATTTTTAGAGAGAGGGGAATGGAGAAAGAGAGGGAGAGAAACATCAATGCGTGGTTGCCTCTCAAGCACCCCCCCACTGGGGACCTGGCCTACAACCCAGGCATGTGCCCCGACTGGGAACCGTATCAGTGACCCTTTGGTTTGCAGGCCGGCACTCAATCCACTGAGCCACACCAGCCAGGACAGGAAGAAGGGCTTTTACAAAGATGCCAGGATACCTTGACCCCAGGAGGTGGTCACAAGGAACACAGCACCACCAAAGCTTCACATCAAGGGACAATAATGTGCACTAATTATGATTATACATATCATATAGATTGATATTAGAACTATTAGTGGCTCATGAGTCTTTTTTTTTTTTTTTTTTTTTGGTCAACTAATTCCAGAGCAAATACTACACGAACACCTTTCCTTCTGGAAGTTATAAACCAAGATATAAAAAGTGGTTCTTTTCAAGCGCTGTGGTTCTTGCGTGTTGTGTCTTGTCATTTGTCTACAGGGAACATGAGCTGCATTTAATAAGAAAACATGTTATTTGTAATCTTAAACATTCCCAATCACTCGCATATCTGCCACCTATCAGATTGGTTATCTTCATTTACTCATGTTCCCTTCTAGGCTTTGCCAAGTCACACACTTTCTCTGTTAAGTGTCATTACATAGAGATGTCGTTCGGTGGTTTGCTATTTCAAAGCGTTGTTGCCCGTGAAAACCAGACACCAGAGGGCTTCTGAGGCACGTGTGAGTCAGGATGACCCAGACCCCGGGCTGATGCAATGCCCTCTCGGCCTGGCGGGCCCTGACCACCGCGTGCGGCCACCTGCCCAACGGTCTTGTGATGGAACCTGCTTCGGCAATGAGGTGTCAGAATTTATGCTTCTTTGTTTTTTGTGAAAATGTATAGTTTGTTAATAGCACCATAAATTATTTGGAATAAGAAGTCCATTTTGTGGAAAAGACACGGGGATAGGTTTAGACTTTTATGGGGCTGAATCAGCCAAATCAAACACAGGCTTTCCTGAAGCTTCCAAGTTTTTAATGGAAACTCACGCTCTTCAGAACTGTGCTGCCTAATTATAATTCATGCCTTTTGCAGATACATTACAGGGTGGGCCAAAAGGAAAATGTTAGACATGTTCACTTGTGACTTCTATTGTATTATTTGTGGAGTGCCGACTGCATCCATCGAATGGCCTGGTGTGTGCGAAGACCGAGGCCAGCTCCTAGTGGGCCGAGCCACTTCTGAGTGAAGGAGGAAGATAACCTTGCAGCATTGCAAATACAGGCTGCGTGCTCAGATACAGAACCAGCCTCCTGTCCGTGGCTGTGCAAAAGTCACCAGTGTCAGGATTTAATTTACAAGTCCCATGGCAACCGTCTCCCAGAGCAACCCACATCACTATCTTCATTAGAGAGGGTTTTTTTAAAACCCAGAAAAATGGACTACCAGGTTTCATTTTAAAGAGAACTTTTTCTTTCTTCTTCTTTTTCTTCTCCTTCTTCCTCTCCTCCACCTCCTCCTCCTTCTAATAAACAGGTCTAACTGGTATCAAGGGAGAAAAAGGAAATCCAGGCGTTGGAAGCCAAGGTCCAAGAGGACCCCCTGGACCAGCAGGTAAATATTCCTACCTAGCAGAAAATTGCAAATGAAAGTCCTCAATCTTTATATTCACTGGATATTACACATGAGGGATATGGCCATATTACATTCTTGTATCTAACTGGAATGGCTGTGTCTCTCATTCCTTTTATTAGGAGGCCAATTTGTTAGTAGCGATCCTCCTCATACAGGCTCCCGAAGTTACAGCATATTCTGGGATCTTATTAGTTGCATGAGTTAGGATAGGCTAGGCTATGCTGTAGTAACAAATGTTTAGTGATCAATGACATAGAAGTTTCTATCATACACATGATACAAAGTTTGATAGAAGATCATTCTCCCCCGTTTGAAACAAAAGGCCCCTAGGAGAAGGATAAAGAGGGCATATCAGCTCTCAAATTCCTGAATGCAGACTGACATGAGTCACTTGTCATATATCACGAGCTGGAGTCAGTCACGTAGTTCCAACTGCCTTGCAGGGGAGGCTCCAAATCTAGAGGAACGTGGAGATATTTCATGGGCACTGGTAGTTCCTGCCACCGTGGTCGTCTCACTGAATGAGTTTCGTGTAAAGCTTGAATTTTGTGTACAGTACTAGGTGCTTTTATAATGGTCTTCAGATGATCATACTCGTTATTAAAAATATAAGTTTACAATTCTACAGGATATTTGTAATTCTGGTCTTAGCCACATTGAATCAAATGCTTTACAGACTTTTCTCTTCAACTGAACAGTTATTTTCGAAAACAGTTTTTCTAGGAGAGATTCCTAATGTAAAAAATTCATTCTGAGTGTAAATACTTCTGTTATTGAGACTGTGTAACTCATCCAGAGTCGTGACCTTCGCAGAATGGGTGCTGGGGAATGCCGATGAAATGAAACCAAATGTATCTGTTTAAATATGTTTGTAATTTACATTTTGGTTCCAGTTAAAGAATTTTATTTCTAGTTGAAAAATGTCTCCAAAATACTTTTGGAATCCAGGCGTAAAAACTAACAAACAGAAAAGCAAACAGAAAACCTAATAAATCTTTTTAAATTCACACAAATTTTAATCTCCATTTTCATGATAAGTTCTCCATTGATATAAGCTAGCCAAAGGCATTTTGGATTAGTATATTGGGCCCAGTTTTATACTTTTTCTTTTTCTTGTACAGGATAATTTCTTTCAGACACAGACTAATTTATTTCAATGATCTGGGGCCATAAACCAGTTCAGATGATGAGGTTGAGTCTGAGGTGTGTGTGTGTGTGTGTGTGTGTGTGTGTGTGTGTGTGTGTACCCACATGTTGGCTTCACATTGGGAAACAGAAGCCCCACAGAGAAAACAAGGCTGAGAGTGCTATATTCCTTCTCCTTTAATATCCAAGAGGTGATGGAAGAGAATAGATTTTGTTTCCTAGTTTTCTGAGCTGATTAAAAGTGTTGCCCTCTGGGAGAACGCGTGATTCCAGCGTGGCTCGCTGTCCAGGGAATCCAGTGTAGAAAGAAGAACTCAATGAGTGGAGAGAGAGGTTGCTCCTTGTAAGACTGAGTTGACATCTTGGTGGTCTCAAAACTCACCCTGTGGTGGTAAAAGACCAACTGCTTTCATTGTGGGTGCTTTTTAGGACCTGCTGGGGAGAGTCGGCAAGGAAGCCCGGGCCCCCCCGGCTCCCCTGGACCACGAGGTCCACCAGGCCACCTGGGGGTGCCTGGCCCACAAGGTCCTTCCGGCCAGCCTGGATACTGCGACCCCTCTTCATGTTCTGCCTACGGGGTGGGAGGTAAGTGCCAACCTCTGTGGGCTTTGAGCAATGTTTTACTATAATTTGTATGATAATAGTGAAGGGGCACTGTGAAAAATAGACCAAAAAATGGCAGGGAAACAGAACTTGAGCTTTTCCCTACCTTATGTTATCCAGAGACATCTTCTATAAAGTGCAAATTACTCTAAAGGTTACCTCTTTAAAAACTAGAAGAAGTTCAAACTAAACAGCACATCTAAGTCTTCTTTGTTTCCAAATGGCAATTCACACAGACTTGGCCTCTGACCTCATATTGGTCCCTGGGGCACATGCTTGAACATTCCTTGGGGCCGCTCCGTCTGTGTTACCGCTGTGGTGTGGCCATGATATCTTCCAACACATGACTCTTGCGTGGAGGAAACCTCTCACTTAGAAATTCCTCATAACTTAGGATCCCCTAGATTCTTTGGGATGACATCCTGCCCACCACATGCATCGATGACCAAAGATCGTTGTAAGAAGGAACAAAAGTGGCCATGCTGTCTTTGTCTCATTACTGATTCCTGGTATGAGATTCTGAAAAGATGATGCTTCTTGAAAACATCTGCCGGCTGCATGCTCGCGGGTTGGGCGATGAGACATTTTCTGACAGTCCTTCTTGGAAGCATCAAGAGTGAGATTCAGAGACTGCTTTGAGGCAATGAACTAATCAGTTGATAAATTTAAAATTTCTGCTTTAGGAGGAATTTAACCTTATTTGCCAGAGGAACTGGTCGGAGTTTTGCTGATGTGTTTTTCTCTGTTCATCTCTTCCCTCCCTGTTCTCTCAACTCTCCCTGTCCTTTATTAAGATCTGATCCCTTACAATGATTACCAGCACTGAAGGGGAACTCCTCCACTCTGATGACATTGGCCTGGGAAATTGGCTGTGGATACAGAATTGTCCTGTTGACCACCACCCCCCCGCCCCCCACCCCTAACAATGGCCACTCTGCTTCCCTGCCTCACCTGCTTCCCTTCTGCCCACTGTCACATCTCTGGCCTTCCATGCTCCCAACACACACACAGTGTTAATATGGGAACTTAACCAAGTCATCTGTCAATTGTAATAGAAACAGACCGCTCCATGTTGGCTTGGATATAGGTATATGATTGTGTACCAAGAATTTATTCCAAAAAAAAAAAAGAATTTATTCCAAATTCCCCTGTGTGAAGGCTCCAAAATAAAGTTGCTTGTATGTGCCTTCTCCTCTATCCTGTCCCCACAGAAGATTAATAATGGGCATCTTTCTCCCTGACCACCCTACTCCATTCTTCCTCTTATCACCTAACCTCCCTACTGCCCCCTGGTGGTGGACTTCTAACGAGATCGGTTTTTAAATTTTATTTTTCCTAATTGTGCTGAGTTTTCAGGGTTCCTTTTTGTAAATAAAACACATACTATTTAATCGTTTGGCTGTGATTCTAGTTTTCTAACCATGTCTGTAACGTATCTGTCCCTTTCTTCTTTGCCTAACCATCTGAAACTTCCTGGGGAAGGAACAAGCCGTGTGGTGGGTAAAGGTCGCTACTGCTTTCTACCCAAGCAGGATACCTCTGTACTGTAATGAGCAAATCTATGTCTCTGTGGACCCCCATGAGGGGAGAATGTCAGTTTATGGTTTCTGGGTCCTATCGAGTCCGCACCCCCACTCTTCCTCTCTAGCTCCCCATCCTGACCAGCCGGAATTCACTCCTGTCCAAGACGAGCTGGAAGCCATGGAACTGTGGGGCTCTGGGATCTGATTGCCTCGTGAGGAACTGGAAGACCAACACTTCAGGGACCTTATTCAAGCAGAATGTCATTGTGTGGTTTGTATACTGCCTTTTAGGGGCCTGTGTCGTCATCAGCCTAAATCTCCTCCTTGGATATTGTTATTATTGACCAAAAAAAGCATATTTAAAAAATCCCCTTAATCTAGGACACCATAGGGTTGATTTTCTTTGTTGTTTTAATGACGTGCCAGACTATTTGTTTTTTTGCAGAGAAGGGTGCTTAGAGAAAAATTGGCACAAAGAAAAATTGAACTTGGAATCTTTTCTGTGTTAGATTATGTCAAGTCCTAAAATGCAACAAGACAGATGTGATTGCATTCAAGTGTCCTAGCAGAATAAGAATTTAAAGAGACTCAATGTTCCATTTACCCCTTTCCGCAGTAGCCTTGCTGAAAAGAAAGGGGGATATTACTGGAGAAACTGCCTCTTGCTTAACTGATGTGTCTAGCTCTGAGGTCACTTGGTAACTAGTTTCTCTGCTATCCTAGAAGATGTGTTGTAAGAGATCCTTTCTGAATTTGGTGATATTAAAAAAAGATTAAGTTTTGTGGTGGCTTTTGACATGTATAATAATGACTTTCCACCCGTTTAATACAAACTGATCCAATTTTGATGAACAATTTATATAGCAGTATCCTAAGGCTTGCCCTCCTTATCTACATGGCTTACTTTGTACATGCAGATAAGTTTTTGCAAACCCGCTGGCATTCTCTTTTGTAAGCAAATAAAAATTTAAAACAACATGTGTGGACTCTTTTTACCTTTGTCACCTTAAACTGAGCTGAGTTTTAATCAGAAAAACAGCAGTTGCCTTCCTTCAGACAGGCATTCAAACATTCAGTCAGTCATTCATTCTGAGCGTAGTATGAGGCTTAACCGCCAGGTCACATGAGTGGGGTGTGTCACGAGTCACCTCCCACCTTTGCATCGTAGATTTCTTAGTCTTTTAACAAGTGAGGGGAGAGGAGATATTCTGTATGTTTTAGTACTTGGTCCTTGGAAATTCAGTCTAATAAGGTAACCCTCAAAAGCCTCAAAGTTTGTTATAAACGGTGAAGGATAAACCATTCAAGATTTAAACCATTCACATCATTCTTAGTCATGCAAACATACTTGGTTTTGTTTTCCTTGGTGATCTGACTTTGTTTATTTAAGCTACAGGGGAGTTTCATTAGTTTGGAATGTGTCATCACTTGGACCCACTATATCAGATTTTTAGTGAGTGAAATGTTCAAAATAAAAGGTGTAATTCAGGTTCAGGAGTTTTGTGTTTACCATACATTGCCTTGTAATAAAATCTGATTTTGAATTGCATTTTTACTGACTTATCTATTTTGGCAGGAATACACTTATATCATTTTGTGAAATAAAGCATTTCACAAAAAAGGCATTAATCTTCAGAACTTTTCATTACTTTGGTTAGAAACTCAATTTCTTTAGGGAATAATTATTTTAAGGTAGAATTTTGTATTCAGATGAGCTTCCATTTAATTCTGGGACAACTCTTCCTACCTTTTCTTTTCAACCTCTGCTGCCCTACCTCATCGTTCCATAACCTGCAACAGTTTTATTTTTAATTTTAACTTTTATTTATTTATTTTTTAGAGAGAGGGGAAGGGAGAGGGAAAGAGAGAGAGAAACATTGATGTAAGAGAGAAACATCAATTGGTTGTCTCTTGTACATGCCCTGACCGAGGACCAAACTCCCAACCCAGGCATGTGCCCTGACTGGGAATTGAACCTGCAACCTTTGGCTTTGCAGGTCGATGCCCAACCAATCAAGCCATACCAGTCAGGGCCCAGGAACTGTTTCAGTTCTGAGGATAAGTCCATGAACAACAGAGCTGTGGCTTGTCCTTTTTGGAGCTTCCTCTCTATTGCTGGAGAAAGACAGGAAATGAGAGAATAAGCAAAATTAACTTCAGATTGTGGTGAATAGTATGAAAGATACAGGAAAAGTGTTGAGGCAGGTATATGACCAGGTACAAAGGAGCATCTGCTTCCATTGGGTAGACAGAGAAGTCTTCTCCGAGGGCCTGACATTTAAGTTGACACGTGAAGATGAGACAAGGTGTGGGAGGAAAAATCAAGCTCAGGTCTTGTCAAACACAAAGGCCGTTTGTCGGGAAAGTGCTTGTCATGTTCAAAGAACAAAGAAGGTCCATATGGCAGGAGAGTGAATGGAAGCGTGAACAAGGTCGGGTTGGAGACCGGAGTCAGCAGCGCTATGTGCACCAAGTTTGAGATTTAGATTTTAGGTTCCATGAGAAGCAATTGGTAGGTTTTAGCAGAAGGGTGTCATGATCTGGTGTATGTTTTAAGTTAGTGAAGGAAACATGGCTCTTCCAATGAGCCACACTGCCGAACTGCTCTGCTGAGGCTGCTGTTGAGCAGTGACCAGCGGCCAGGCCTTCTCCAAGGGCCTAAAAGTTGCACCTGTTAGGCTGGGCTAAGTTATGCTGTGGAAACAACAAGCATTAACATCTCAAGAGCTTTGCTCACTATACCTCCGTTTCTTGCTCGCACGAGAGAGCAGGATAGCTGTCCTGCCTGTCTTGGCTCGTTGTCCCACACTGCTGTGGCCTTGGTGCTTCCGTGGCAACGTGTAGTTCCATGATTGCCGGGCGAGGGGAAGAGAGAACATGGAGAACCGTTTCATTGCTCCGAGTGAATCACATCAGCGCACTCAACTTCACAGAGGTGGAGAAGTACAATCCTCCCAAGTACTTGGAAGCAGAAGGAAACCAGGAATATTGGTGAGATGCAATAAAAAGCATCACTTCTGTTTTAACTCTTTGGATTGTCACAGCAAGGCAAGAGCTAGTTCACTATTGTCCCAACGAGGAGACAGAACAGAAGTTATTTGGCTAAGGACACACAGCTAGAATTCAAACCTAGGCATTCTGGCTCAAAGCAGCCCCACTTACCCTCCAGGCTACTCTGCTCACATATGGATGATTACTAAATGTTAATGTTAATGGTGGAGGTGGGCCTTACTATAAACTAATGAACAAACAGAACCAGAAGCATCGAAACATGGGACAGACTGAAAGGGACCAGAGGGGGCGGGGGAGGGGGTAACAGTGGGAAGAAGGGGAAGGGAGGAGACAAAGAACGTGTGTGAGTGACCCACAGCCATGGCAGCAGTGTGGGGATTCACTGTGGGAGCAGGAGATGGGATGGGTGGAGGAGGGCAAAGGGGGGAAATTGGGACAACTGTAATAGAATAACGATAAAAAATGATTTAAAAAACACGAAAAATGAAACTGGTTGATTTGTATAAAATAAACAAACAAAAAAACCCACAGAATCCCAGACAGAGGAATCCCTAAGATTCTGTTTCAGTCATCTGGATTGGGAACTCTCCTTTTTTATAACCAGGCATGTCAGGTGACCCGTGGACCACAGTTTGAGAGCCACTATTTTGAGGTTAGTCTGATTGCACAGTGTGTGAATGGGCCGGGGGCGTCACAGTGGGTGAGAAAACATCGCCATGGTTGATGAAAGACGGTGGAGGACAGACAAGCTCAGAGTATTGCCAGCACTTGTCAATCAGCCTAGAAATGGAGACTCACAACTAGGTGGATGGAGACACATGTCTATCCCTCTGGAAATTACAGATTCGGGGCAGAGAGGTTAAAGGGCTCAGTGTAGGAGACAACCGAGCGTGAGGCATTAAACAGGCGAGCTGGAGCTCGGGAGAGTTACCAGCGCTGGGGTTGGAAGCGTAATAGTCACGCACATGCAGGCAGCAGTGATAGTGTCCTGCCTTCTACTTTCCTTCCATTTTCTGTTTCTACAAACTCTCCAGCCTAGTTTACTATTTTATTTTGAAATATAGCTCTCAGCCAAATGTGTTCCAAACTACAGCCACAAAAAACTAGTTGCAAAACCCTTGTTGCATGCTCGCTCTTGTTTCTCTTTGACATGCTCTCTTTTTTCTGCTTCGAAAGCCCTCCTTTTCTGCCTCACCCCAGTTTAAGTGACCTACTTATGTTCACACTCAATCTGCAGAACTCAGGCTCCTCTTCCTGATTCCCAGCACACAACCGCCTGGACAACCTCGATAGGGTGACACTACAGCCACCTTTCTAGTTAGTTCCTTAGCTTCCATGCTCCCGTGTCACTCATGTGTGGTCTGGAAGAGCTTTCAGACGGCCCGCGGTGTGCTGAGCACTGGACAGCCGCTCCCTGAATATTTGTACAACCCTTCCATCTTAGCGCAGTTTCATGTATCATCTAAGTTTAATTACATACTCTGTATACCGTTGAAAGATTTTCCTCCAAATGGAAGCCAGAGCATTTAGGAGACAGGAATAATGCCTAGAAACAAATGATCAGCTTTAGTAAAAGCTTGCAAATTTAGATTGATGAAGTATTTCAGAATACGACAGGATATTTAAATTTTGTCTTCCTGTGAATGCATTCATGTGTTCATGGGTTTGTCCGTCTCGTGTGTGTGCATCTATCCATCTAACGAACCTCTAATTAGTATCCGCCGTGGGTTCAGCCATGTGTTGAGGTGCTGCTGGAGAAGAAAGGATGAATACAATGGCATAGGTGTTTCCTAACTTCTTGCTCTATGTTGAAGCATGGGAGGTCATTTGGACCAGATTGAGAGAGAGCTATCCTACGCTAAAGTGTTCAGATCTCTGCCTGAAGGAAATAGGACATCAGTGTGTGTCTTAAAGCAGGTGAGTCAGCTGATTGGGCCTATTATTTGGAGGCTACAATTTTGATAGCGTGTACCTGATAGACTAGTGTGGGGAAAGGCCTGGAGGGAGAAAGATACTTAATGAAGATCCGCCTTGTACTGCTAGCTTCTGTTCTGGACATTTGATATTAAGTTGACTTTTACATGTTAAGGCCAGTACTCCCTTTTTACAAATGATCAAACCTGCAAGGTAAGCAACATGTCCAAGGATACACACATGCATAGAAGAGGCAGAGAAGGGATTCCAGCTCTGAGTGATCTGCTCCCGTGGCTCAGGCCCCTTCTCTGTACATTCCACGCTGCCTGTTACAGCAGTTCAGGGGACGAGGGCCTGGACCACAGCAGCACAGTGAGGAGGAAGAGGAGAAGCCATCTTTGGGAACTGATGGGGAAGTACCAGGGGCAGAATTTAATGCCTGATGATGGGTTGGGGGTGGGGTAACAACAGGCAGAAGGTAAGGATGGCTTCAGGATTTCACATTTGGGAGATGGAGTGAATAGTAATTTCACTGGGAGAGAAACCTGAGGCAAACGGGAGAATGAATTTAGAATGGCATGTTGCTTTTGAGGTTTTCCTGCTTTTGCAGAGTGAGTGCCGTATTAATAGCAGAGAGGGGCTTAAGAAGGATGGAACGGGGTGGAATGATTTCGGATGACTCAGTCAGCTGTAATAACCGGGCAAGACTTCACTTCTTTGGGCCTGTCCCCAACGAGAAGGGCTGTTCAAATGAAGAATGAAGGTTTCCAAGGTATGAACCAAAATATTTGGTTTAAAAAAATCCTAACTTTTTATTCTGATTTGCTGTGGCATTGGAGACACTGGTGTAAGGGGTTCCTTTGTGCTCAACAGGCTCCGAGTCCAGAGAGTTTCTTTGCCACGAAGTCCTGGCTATTTTATACTTTTTAGGACAACTCTATCATTAACAAAAATCAGCTACATGAATATACGTACAGTAGTCTCACATTATTATCCGACTGAATAATTTGATTAAAATTTGTCTGACGCAAGACACATCTATCGTTAAACAAGAAAAAAGTTGCAGAACAGTGTTCCCATGTTTATCTCTTATTCTGTTCACCCATCTGTACTGAAAAATTGGAGTGAATAAACTCCAGATGCATAACCATGGTTACCTCCTGGGTAGGGCACTGTGGGGAACACTGACTTTTTAAAGTCTTAATTTCACTTCCTTGTTCCTCTCTAATGCTTCAATACTGTTTGAAAAATGTTGTACAACAAGAATGCGCTCAGAAGAGTACTATTTTACAGGAAAATCACAAAAGATTTGGGAGTCAAATCCTACTTTATAAAATAATCTATTACCTTTTTAATATCATCGTAATTAATGACGTGGAAAAGTGAAGAGGAATGAGTCACCGATGCTAAGAAAGATGGTAGGCAATGATAACTAAAGCCAAGAAACGGAATAAGAGGGGCAGCAGGCAAACTGCATTACCAGGAGTTGGGGAGTGATTTGCTCAACTCGGTAGCATGTATGAGCATAAAGGCATAGATGTTAGTAATGGCTTCTTTTTTCTCTGCATCTTGCTAAGTAAAAAAAAAAATTATATGCTGGCATGAGTAACCCTATTTTGTTACTTGCGTGTTTCTTTGTTTAACTACATTTTATCTTATTGATTAAAAAATATCCATGACCACCATTGTGTAATTCAACTTTATTCACCTAAATTTAAAAATGTAACAACATCCAGAGAAGTAAAACTATCTTTTTGCTTAGATCCAAAGAGTTTTGTATGGTAACAAAGCAAAACTAACTGAGTGGGACCGAAAAGAAAAATGTAATTACTGAAGCCATTTTTATTTTTCGGTCCCCAGGCATCTGGCCCAGAATCAGTGAATCTTGATAAAACTCTGTCCCTGCTGTGTCCTAAAAATCATGTCACAAAAGTGGTAACCAGCTCAGCGCTCGCTCTGAGCAACCATTTGTGTCTGAATGGGCTCTGTTATGGAGTAGATGCGTGAAGAGAATGGGGTTATTGGAAATTTCCCGTGTTTGCACGGTACTCGTCCTTTCTCACGCATGTGCCTATGTCGTGCCAGCTAACCGGGAGTCGGGAGGCTGACAGGGCTGACCTTCACAGAGGCTCCTTTTATAAACATTTCGGTTATCAGATCTGGCTGCCACAGGAAGCCCTGCTAACTAAATCTCTCTTGTCCCTGGCCGCCTGCTCGTGTTCTTGGAGTGTCGCCGACAGGTTCTTTATCCGATTCCCCCCTCCAGTGTGAGCACGTTGTATCCCGCCAGGCCAGAGCCCCTGCTGCAGCGATGATGAACGACAGAAAAGCTAGAAAACTGGAGGCAATTCAAAAGCTGGCTGTGTGGGAGCAGCGACCATCGGTCCACCGTCCCCAGCTTTGTGGAAGTTTTTCTTCTCAGATCTCCAGCTGTCCATATCTGGGGTGGTTTCTGAAGGAGTTGGATCTATACCTGCATGGCTAAAAATAACTTTCAAGGTTGGCAGCAATCAAAGCGACCCAGCAGCCCACTTACCCAGAAGCGTGGCAGAGGGGGAGCAGGCTGGTGTTTCTGCGGTCCTATTTCTAGCCGGCGGGACAGTGACAGGTGTGCTTACCAGAAAGACTGTGGCTTGGACTGCATTTCTAAACCTTAACATTTACTTAAAAAAATTTTTTTTCCATGCCTATCAAAGCAGGCCCTGACTGCAGAAATGTCAGGTGTGTTTGGAAGCAATCACCTGCTTTGTTACTCCTTAGGGACCTTGGAATTGTTGTCCATACATTCTTTCCTCACTTGGTTAAAGTCTGGGTTTCTCATCTCCCTAGCTCTGGTATCAAATTGGCTGCTGGGTTAGAAATGGGATCCCTTCAGCCAAAACTATATTCTCTTCTTCCTGAATACAAACTAGTTGCTTATTGCCCAGATTCTGTCTGCATGGGCTATGTGACATGTTCTCAACCAATGAAATATGTCTGTGAATCCCAAGTCAAGGGAATTAAGAAGTTCGTGGGTCCTGTCCACCTGCCTCTTTCCCGTTCACCACCTGAAGGCAGAGGACTCCAGGGTTTTATGGGAGGGTGGGGTCATGAGGTAGAAGGTGTCTGGGTACCAAAATGAGTTTATGGAAGGCCAGTGACTAATCAGGAACATTTGTAATATGTTGTTAGATGAATACGTAATAAACTTTTACTAAAAGCACAGAAATGTATGTTGTGTTAATTAGTATTACACAGCAAATACAGCAGCTGTCACTCATGCCACGGTTATTATGGACTATAAACCTACTCTGTGCCAGGCACTCTTTTAGAAGTTTCCAAGAGCCAGACACTGTGCTAGGTGCTGGGGATACACACAAGAAAAAGACTCAACAATCTCAACTTGCCAATGGAGAGAGACGCAATTATAACACAATCAGAGTGCTCAGAATATATCATAGAGGCAGGTGGGACTGGCCTGGGCCCACACGGCTTCGAGGCAAGCCCAGCCGAGCCCAGCCCGACTCGACTGAGCTCCAGCCAGCCCAGACCTCTCCCCACCCCATCTTTCTGCATTTTGATGGGGCTTCTTTACAGAGTCATGCTTGATTAAATCATCAGGCATAGGTGATTGATCCAGCATCCAGCTCTCTCCCATCTCCAGAGGTCAGGGGTGGGACTGAAAGTTCCACCTCTCTAATCACATGGTTTGCCCCCCTAACCCCGCAACCAGGCCCCATCTTTAGATGCTGTCCCAAGATCACCTCATTACCATAACAAAAGACATATTTATAGCTCTCATCATTTTGGAAATTCCAAAGGATTGAGGAACTCTGTGCCAGAAACAGAACACCATGGTGGTGGGGAACTTTTATTCACAGACGTATGTGAAGCCCGTAGAATCGTTTCTGGAACATAAATATTAGTTGACTGATTGATCCCTAGTTAAAATACGGTGGAGAGTTGGCTATTAATCACTGCTTCCCAGGTTAGACTTCCAGATCAAGTTTTCTGAAGAATATTCATATGCACATTTCTCCATGATTTACTGGCTCTGCAAACACGCCGTGTTGGGAATGGTGCGTAATAACAAAATAACTTTTTCTCAGAAGTTATAAAAATACTTTATTCGAACTTCGTGAAGCTGCCAAAAAGTCAAAGACAGATGCTTTATACCCAGAGTTTTCTCTAAATTCCAAGTCTCTTTTTAGTTTTGTGACTGCTGAAGAAGATGCCAGGTGGCATCGTAATTTCAGAGTGGATTCTAAACGACGTGATGCAGGTCGACCAGCTGGAGCCCCCCGTCCACCTAGAAAGCACAGGTGTTCCACTGGAAACAGACCGGCCTTCCAGCGGCCACTGTTTACAAGCCTTTAATAGGTATTAACTTTGGAATTAAAAAAAGTGAGGAACCGTGAGCACGAAGTTAAGCCTTGAAGCAAAGATTTGTTTGAAATCAAAGAGCTTCTCGTGGACCAAATGGCAGGGACACAAACGGGTGTCTCCTTCAGAGGCCCTGTTGACGCGGTCTGCATGCGGAAACTGTATCCTGCTGTGGCCTGGCAGTCGGCCCGATAAAAGCTGGCCCTCGGGTGCAGGGCCGTCTGTGTTCCTGGTAGCAGAGCTCAGTTTGCGTTCTGTGAAGGTGAAGCCCTGAGCAGTAACCATGCTGCAAAAACGCTCAGCTCTTACTTTTAGATTTTGGGGCTGAGAGAGAGAGAGAGAGAGAGAGAGAGAGAGAATTACTATTTCTCTGTAAGAGCCTGTATTTAAGTTGAAATGGAGCCTGTCTGTCTTGGAAAGATCAGACCTGAAGTCGAGCTCTGTCCAATTCAAACTGGGCACTGTAGAGATTGGCAGCGGAATCCCCCCTGGGGCTTCAGGCTTCGCACACTCAGAACTTGCTACCTGTTCCACGGCGAAATTGTCAGCCAGGAAAGACCTGGACATTTAATGTTGTTTTTGGCTGAGGGTGGTATGAACCCTCTTTTCCAGGAGAAGGTAGGAAAACAAATCAGTCAACTTTAGCATAGAAAAAAGATGGGGCACGGGCAGAGACACAGCATCTAAGATCTGGCCTGCAGGGAATTCGCAAGAAAGGAGAAGGAACTGTTAAGAATCTGATAAAAACTGAAATTTATATGCATGGTGTTTTTTTTTTCAGGAGACTTTGCTTTTTTCAATTACAGTTTACTTTCAACATTATTTTGTATTGGTTCCAGGTGAACAGCTTAGTGGTTACACCATCATATACTTAATGAAGTGTCCCCCCTGATATTTCCAGTACCCACCTGGCACCATGCAGTTATCACAATATTATTGACTACATTCCCTGTGCTGTACTTTACATCCCTGTGACTATTTTGTAACTACCCATTTGTACTTTTTTTTTTTTAAAGATTTTATTTCTTTATTTTTAGAGAGAGGGGAAGGGAGGGAGACAGAGAGGGAGAGAAACAGCAATGTGTGGTTGCCTCTCACATGGCCCTCACTGGGGACCTGGCCCGCAACCCAGGCATGTGCCCTGACTGGGAATCAAACCGGGACCCTCTGGTTCCCAGTCCACGCTCAATCCACTGAGCTACACCAGCCAGGACCCTATTTGTACTTCTTAATCCCTTTGCCTTTTTCATCCAGTCCCCGAACTCCCCTTCCTCTGTCAGTCATCAGTTTGTTCTCTGTATCTATGCGTTTGTTCAATTCTGTTTTTTCATGCATGCATAGTTTTTTAAATCTTCTTTTGGGTTAAACCTTACAAAGTGAAACAAAATTCGCCCTTCAGTCCTTGTAAAGATGGCAGCATCGCTTCACGACCAGCAGCCCTGGTCTCTGGGCCCCCACGTGGCCCACTGTATCTAAATCAAGAGACACTATTTATCAGTCTCACTAACTTTGTATCCACTTTGTAAATTTAGAGTAGAAATTGGGATAATAAAGGGAAGGATTGCAGTCTGGACAAAGGATGGCTTTAAGGACCTGCTTTAGAATCCAGCTTTACCTTGGCCCACCTGCTAGGTCCTGATTGAACAGGTGGATACGCCACACCTGGAGGTGAGAACAGGCTGTGACAGCTGCCGGGACTCTGCCCATTCAGGAGGACTAGCGGTGAGGTGCTCCCTGCTACGACCCAGCCATGACCAGGGGACGGCACCAGACCTTTGTGCAGCCTCTCTCTTCTGACCACTTTGGCTGGAGGATGTGGCAAACCAGCAATTACCGTGAGTATGCCTGTCCTATAACGTGGTGTCTGCATTCCTAAAGAAGGAATCCCTGTGTGATAGAATTTGTGCTCCCCACATAACAGGGCTTATGGGGGAACGGAGATGGGGCAGAAAACTCAAACCTTGAACGGTCTTGTAAGTGGTACAAGAAAACTACCACGATTTTAATGTAAACATCGTAAGTTCATAATAAAGACACATTCTGTTATTTCGACAAGATGTGGTTTTCTCAGTAGAGGTGTTTATGGTCTTTTGAATGAAATGGGGTAGGTGGCTGTGGCTTATTGGCCTGTTTTTCATTCCTCTGAACTCGCTTAAAACTGAACCCCAACTTTCATTTTGTTAATTGCCTCCTCTCATAAAGAAGCTGTTTGTAGGGCCCCGAATAAGATCAGATGGCTCCAAACCGCTCTCCTGTTGCATGAAGTTTGTAGTTATCTTGAGCCCACAGCCAACGAGTGCTTTTCAGTTCTCAGTTCCCCGGAAAACAGGTGATTATTGGGAAGTTAAGATGAAGCTGTTTCTCATGTGCTCTCCCCTGTTCATCAGTGTGATTGCTTTAGGCCGACTGGACATTGCAATAGCACGTTTTCTTATTTCAAAACTTCGCAGTACTCGAGGCTTTTCCTTTTTCCCTTTGCTACTTATAGTCAGGGCCTTTCCTCGGGTTTTACTGAGTAACTACAGCAGGCAACGCGCGTGGGTAAAACGGAGAGAGGTGTTTCAGGTGTTTCGTATTGTTCTCCCACAGGCCATTATTTATGCTCAGCTGCATGGTTTTCACATTTCCCTGGAGGTACCCAATAGTGCACCTCCAGGCACCTGGGGGAAAACTGCGTATGAACATACGCCATTCTGGTTTTAGCAACCTAATTCCTTATTTATGTGCACTAATTTTCACAGTACAGACACACATAGCAACAGAATATATGTATCAGTTTGCTTTTCCTTCCCACCTGATTCCTGAAATAATTAGGATTTCCTCCCTTTTTTGCAAAAGTGTTTACTTTTTAAAGTTCTCCTCTGTCTCTTCTGTTCATTTTCCTCCGATAGGAACTGCGACCCCATTGGTCCAGGCTGTCTTCCTCCCTCAGGTTGCCGGGTCCCCCACACCGAGTTGTGATTTTGTTGGGCTACTTGGGGTTGTGGTCTCTGAGGACAGGTGCAGGTGCTGTTCAACATTCAAGCAATGGCAAATGGGCCACGTATTTGGTACAAGTCTGTCTGCTCTGGTTCTCTGAATGTGAAATGCAGTTAGTTCCCAACAGGCAGGGGAAGCGACTCAGCCCACCAGTACTTAGGCTTCTGTGACTCTGCAGGACCCGGCAGGCCCTTCCCCGCACGAGTGAGCCTCAGTACTCTGATAGGGTATTGAATGCTATGATGACTGGGCTCAATATGCTCTAGGGTATGTTGTTAACGACCTCACCGCTTCAAATCCTGCAGTTCTGTTATAAACAAGGACTTTCTTCTGTGACCATTTCTCAACCAAGAAATGCATGCCAGACATTGTTCAAGGTGCTTAGGATACAGGAGACAAAACCAGTTCCTCCTGATTAAAGCTGCTGCCTCAGGAGCCGGGGGCTTACTACCTATTGGCTCACATCGAAGACGGCCACATCAGATGTTTTGGTCCATCGGTGTAAATCTGTCACTTCGTTGTGAATGGCAGCTGTTGACCTGTGCCAGGCTGTGCTTGCTTTATTATGGAATTTGTGATATGTAAACATAAATACCCACTTTTTCTCATCTAGCAGCGGCTAAGTCCATTGGCTTTTGAGCCAGTCAGTCTGGATTCAAATCCTGAATTTACCACTCATTGGTCCTGAGACCTCGCCCGGGTCCTAGTGCTGCCTTGGTGTGCCTGTTTTTAAAAGGGGAGGGTAACATTACATGCATTATAAGGTTAATGAACGGATTCAATGAATTAATTTACATAAAGCAGCTGCACCTGGCGCACGAGCAGGTGGTTGCTGGCAGTACTTCACGTTTAATGTCAGTTACCGTAACACACTTCACAGGCCACACGTCGTTACAGCGGCACCCGCGGATTCACAAGTCCATCTAGAGCTCCTTTCCACCCTGCAACGCCTGGGCGCTCTTTGCTGGGACATGTGTCAGGGGAAGATGTATAATTTGTTTTCCCAATGCCTAGCGCTGCGCCTGGTAGGTAGCAGGCAGGCGGGCATACAATACATGGTTGCTGAATGAATGGGAAAGGCAGTCTGAAATCTACCTCTTGACTGGCTAGGGCAAGAGGAGAGGAAAAAAAAATTATCATAAAAATGGGCAAATACAGTGGCTCAGCATCTCATTTCCAGAGAAGAGATTTTGCTAGCTTATTCCAGCCACCCAACCTACATGCCCAGCTCAGGAGTGAGCAGGAGCCTATGGAGATATGGGGAGGCATGGAGACGGGGTGCGGGGGTCTGCGAACAGCACCCCAGCAGGGCGGTGAGAGTTCTAGGGAGTAGCTAGGCATCGTTTTGCTATCTTGGTGTCATGGCGACCGAGGCTAGATGGGAAGAGGATGACCGCAGTTTGTAAATACCTTGGGTGGAACCTCACCCTGCTGAGCTGGAGGGCTGAATTTAGGTGGATGGGAGATTGGATCAAATAGTCACTGAAAGGAAAAGTGAAGGCGGGCTGCGTTCCCAGTTGGCAGGAAGCTGATCGGGATGATCGAGAACCTGAGCAAATGTGCACAGACGGGTGGTTGTTGGCAACTCTCGCCGCCGTGCTACCCAGGGCTTGTTCTTTCATGAATGAAAAACAACAGCTCGCCAAGTAAGCAATTTTATTCTTATCACCATTGATAACATTCAAATCCAATTACACGATAAAGCAATTCCACAAAACAATGTATTGCAAGCTCCTGTTGAAGGAAGATCCCTTCCTGACCTCTCTCCACAAACTTTCAGCACCCACAAGTTTCCTGTGTAAAGCAACAACGTCTCCCGCGGCCTGTGGGTGAGGAGAGACTCGGCAGGGGAAGTTTCCATCACCTCATTGCAGTTTTCTTCGGTCTTCACTCTCCTACAGCCGGACATCTTCAGGCCTGAGAGACAGAAAGCAACACATCTTTTCGTGAATCCTATTTCACCTTCACTTGCCTGATGAAGGAAGATTATTTTTCTGACTTAACATGATAGTAACTGTTCATCAAGAAATATCCACAAACAGTGTATCTAAATTTTTGGTGCAAAGCACTAAAGCCAAATCCCTACAAAGTAGAATGGTCAAGTATTGATCCTCAAGTTCTTTGAGACGATAAATATAAGCCACTTTGTACTGATGCACGAGTGATTTTGTAACTTACAAACTTGAATTCAATTTCTGTGTTCTATTTTAGAGCATTTTTTTATAAAGTCTTTTTCATAGAAAGGATTACTGTGATCTTTAAAATCCCTATGAAGATATGAAATCCCCATGAAAATTTACCTAATAAAGGAATTTCCCTGCTTTTATTAATATATGCTTAATTTACATGATGACCCATATACAAAATAAACAGATACACAGTAACTCTGATAATTTACTTACACACATATAACTGGTCTTTTCCTCATTTATACATTTATTGGATTAATCACACTTGAAAGCTGCTTCCAGTGGTATGTTGAAACAAAGAGCATTTTCAGGGAAATGTTTAATCGTAACAATGAAGAAAAGGAAATGATAAAATGCAAGAAATTATAAAGTGTCCTATAATCTTTTACATAGTGTATTGGTAGATGTTGAGCTCCTATGGAATTTTCAGAAGTTAGTAACGAGTAAGCTAGGTATTTTTGAAACAGCTGTAAAAATACTCGACCGTTTGTGTTCTGATAAAAAGTGGAGGAACTCCGTTTGCCTGGCACAGCTTATCCAGCCCCGTTCCCCACCTACAGTGTGTTTCCTCAACAAAACACTCATCACAAGATACCGGACCGCCCAGCTACGAAGACCAACATCCAGGGGCTGAGCAAATGAACTGTATTACAACTTAAAAGTTATTATTTGACTCCAAGGAACCCAGGCACTGATCTGGGAAACAAGCCAAATACACTCTCCCGTATCAGCCATTGTAAAACAAGAAGAGAAACTGCAGAATTCTGTCACTGTTGTTGGAATCTCTTTGCGAACATAAAAACTGCACCCAAAGTCTGGGACATGGCAGTGCGATTTGACAGAGGGACGTGGCTCCAAAGTATACCCTTCCGATCTCTGGCGTGCGGCTCAGTGCAGGCGGAGGGGTCAGCCACGAGCACACACGAGGAAACGATGTGTTCTCGCGTCGGCTGGCTCACAGAATCACAAGCGGTGCCGCTGAAAGGGACCCTGTGGAGCAAGAGCCTCTGTACCTCCCGCGCCATAAATTAAATGTGCTTAGTCACAGGCCAGTTGTTTCCACAACAAAGGTTAATTTACTGAGTAACAGCGAGATGGCAAAGGCACCTTTTAAGGGAATTTAGAAGTAAAACTGGAAAAGTGTGTGAGGGCATAATCAGTAAGGAATGTAGACCTGAAGGCAAGAGGGGCCTGATGAGGCCCTGTTTGTTTCAAGACGTTTTGGAGAAAGAGAACAGGATAGAGATGAGGCCTCTGTCGCAGCCACAGGTCCTGTATTTATGAAGCAGCCGAGTGGCATGCTGGGAGGGCCAGGGCCGGGGCCAGGGCGGTGATGGAGGAAGGAGCCCTGGAAGTGAAAATGCAAGGATGCCTGCTCATTTTCAGCTGGAAGGACTCTGTGAGTGGCGATGCTCTTTAGTTCTGCAGGACAGGGAACATGGGCAGAAGAACAGATTCAGAAGAACCTGGGTTTGGAGTCTGATGGAACCTGGATGTGGCGTTTAGGACTGGGGGTGAGGGGCGGGGGGGACACACGACATCTGAGACTCTCTGAGGAGATTTTTTTCCATCCACCTCCACCCATCAAGGGGCCCTGCTTAACAATCCTCAAGAGCCTGGCACTGCTCTGTTGAAGTTCAAACACCTTGGAATTCAATACCTAACCCTGCAATGACACGGCCCCAGCTAACCTTCCCGAGTCATTCTTTCTACACCTTGTCTCTCTACATTCTGGTCCATTATTCCACTTGCTACTATTGCCCGGGAAAAAATGTGCATGCCTCTTGATTCGGCTATTTGAGATTTCCTTTGTTTGGAATATTTCACGTTTTATCTGCTCAGAGGGACTTGGCTAATCTTTCAGCATCCACCTCAGGACTCGGATCTCCCAGGAAGCCCTCCCCAGCCCTTCCAGTCTGACTCTGGCCAGGCTCCCTTCTCTGGGACGGCCGGAGGGCTTGGTGCATGCTTCAGCTCCAGTGTCTGTGAAATTACACTTGCCTTTACTTACGGAAATAACATGTGCTCAGTGCCTATTAGATGCCACGAAGCGTAAGTGCTTCACAAGCACCATCTCATTCTATCCTCTTCACGGCATCGTGAAAAAGACATTGTTAGCGAGTCCATTGCACAGCTCACAAAACTGAGGCTCAGAGGGCCAAGTAACTGCACCAGCACATGTGGGCACCGTTTTATTCTACGTGAGACGTACTAGCTGCTGGTTCCTCTGAAGGCAGCATCCCAACGTCGCTGACCTCATACTTTCAATAATTAGCAGTGCTCAGCACATAATGGGTGCTTGTAAGATATTTGTCATTGGGGTACAGTGACTTCCTTGAAAATGTCCTTTGTTTACGGACTCATCCTTTCCTCTTTCTACTGATAAGTAATCAGGATCTTCTGCAGATAGTTAATTTGCTTCAGGGGAGGGGGGCATAGGAATATCATCGCCAAGTGACTACATACTTTAGATATTGGCCTAGCTAGAAACATCAATTCACATCGCTAACGATTACCATTACGTGGCTTCAGGAGGTGGCCCTGTGGAGACAGTGAGGTTTCTGCATGAGATCTGCATCTCCTTCTCTGCGCCCACACAGGAAGGAGAGCAGGCACACATACAATGTGCTGTATGCTTATTCCCTTCCACCGAGAGAAGAAATCCAAGATGGTAGAAGGGGAGGGGAGGGCTTCCTTCCTGGGTGCTTCCCAAACTTTGGGGTGTGTGCAAATCACTCGTGCTCTTGTGAAAATGCAGATTCTGATTCAAGGAGTCTAGAGGGGCTCGTGATTCTGCATTTCCCACCTGCTCCCACACAATACAATGCAGTTGGTCTGCAGACCATGGACTGACTAGCAAGGGTTCTCTTGAGACCTCACGGAGGTGTTCATATGGCAGAGGAGAGGACCATCTGAAGACGCTGAAGAAGCAAAAGATGCACCTTCTGTAAGAAATTTCTAAACTATGCTGTGTCTAGCAGAAGGTCACAAACTCCCTCCTTGGCCAAAGATGATTCCATTTGATATATATCCTTCCTGGCTCTTTACCCACCAGAGGATGTTATTAACAGGTAGTTTTATGCTCTTCTAATACAACAATACGTAATTTTTAATTAGGATAATGTGTACCGGATACTGAAATTCCTTTGGTATCTATCATCAGAGAAAGATTAAGTTGTAGTCCATGGAGCTTTAGTAACTGAGTAACTGTCAGTGTATTCAAGTTCTTTCAAAGCTGCAACACTAATTAATCAGAACTGAATTCTCAGATCATGTTGCTATCCTGTTTTGTGTTTGGATCTATGTAATCTCTTTATTAAATAATTTTCAATAGCAAGAAATCTGGCATCTAGTATGTTGGTTTTTACATTATGGACGATTAATTGTTATTTGAGACTTTAATGAAAAGGCTTAATCTTTTGTCAGAGGAATGATGGGTGCATTTACAGTCTATAAATGCTTTAATTCTTTGTTTCATTACAAATAAATTATGAAGTTTTTAAATAAAAGATAACACTATATAAGCTTAATATATTTGTAAATAACAACAGTCTTCTAAAATAACCTCAGGAAACCTCCGAGGAGACATTTGTAAAACGCTGCCTGCCACTCATTAAAATGAGACAAGTACATCTCAAAAACGCACTCAAATCAGAACACGGAAATGATGGAGGCCAACACATTGATGCTCTCTTGTAAACAGGGCACTTCCATAAAAACACACCTTGACTTCAGGAAAAATCTTCTAGGAGATTCCAGTTTTTATCATGAAGTGGTAAGAAATCCACTTGGTTTGTGAATACAGTGAAACATAAAGCCACAAAACACACGGTTTGTGTTACCACTGAATTAGAGACACACAGTATTATTTGCCCCATTAAGTTAATTTATTTTCTAAGGGAAAAAAAGTGTCCAAATCTCAGTTGCAAGTCCATGAAACTGGGTATAACTGAAGTGAAATAAATCTCAAAAATATTTTATTCTCCCTTAGGTCTTTCTTATGTCTTTTCATTTCTGAAATAATGTTTCTCGGTCTAATGACTACTCCGACAAAGCAGTTAAGACTAGAGAAAATGTGGACAGTGGAGCAAGCTTACAAACAGGAAAAGGGCACTTTGACTTGCAAGTCATTTCCTCTGTGCGGGTGAACCTGTCTAGGGCCAGGCACTCCAGGAAGCCTGGTGACAGCGCACGGGCCTCGGGTGAAGGCCGCCCGGGTGGCACTGGGGAAGAGGAGCAGCGCCCTTATGCTCGCTTCCCTGGCCCTGCGCCACTAGCCTGATCAGAAGTTCAACAGCACTTCAAAAAACAAACAACTAAATTCACGAGATGGTTAAAAATGTGTTTAAATCATATTGTTTCTTCAATTAAGATAGGAATTTTTATATTCAATTATCGTATTAAAGTCCTAAATTCTGTCGCCTAGGGCTGTAAATGATTTGGTTTCGGTCATTTAAATAGAGATTGCTTTTTATTGTAACTAGTCTAATCTGTTCATATCCAACAGCACAGTTCAGAACGATTTAGAATGCCTAATTTGAGCAAAATTCTGCACTGGAAATACTGAGGTATATGGCTTAAGCCAATGCTGAGATGGTTAAAACGAATGGGAAAGTTGGAATGTGACTTTGCTCCCCAAGTCCAGCTAATAACTTCTGACTCTGAAGAGCAGCAAATTAAGTTAAACCTTGTAGGAAAATGCCACATGACTAGACTAGCATGAAATTATGGAAAATCTTGAAGATGTCTTGATCCCAGCTCCTCATGGGTTTTGAAAAGGTAAAATCCTTCTCCAGTGTCTTTAATTAAGTCTTTTAATCTGAAGCACATTTTATAAAGGCATAAGCAAGAAGTTTTTTTCTGGTTATGAATTTAGCTAAAACTGGGCATATTGTTAGGATTAATAGGTTTTGTATCAGAGGACATGCACTAGGCTTACATCCTTGCTGTCTTCTCGAGCTCTGGGCTGGCCAGGATGCTCGCCAAGCCCCCTTGCCAGTGCTCACGCCCCAGCATCTGGAACCCTCTTTTCTTTTCACACAGCTTCCTGGATTACCTACTAAACCCCCTACACCAGGCGGTCAAACTCATTTTCACCGGGGGCCACGTCAGCTTCACGGTTGCCTTCAAAGGGCCGAATGTAATTTTAGGACTGTATACATGTAGCTACTCCTTAACCAGGGGCAAGGAGCTTGGTGCTGCCGCTGGGTAAAGCAAGGTGCCAGCCGGATAAAACAGGTGGAGGGCTGGATTCAGCCCTCGGGCCTTGTGTTTGCCGCCTGCGCCCTGCACCTACATCTTTCAGAAAAGAGAGTTTGTGGGCAGCTGGTGGTGCTGGTCCTCACACCTCCTCCTTTCGTCCTCACCGCCCTCGCTCCCTTGGGGGCTCGCTCCACACTGACCATTGCACCCCCCATAGGAGCAAGGGTTTTCAGGATGAACATCCCTTTTCAAGTGTATATGGATGCTGCAACTTTCTACATTTAGTTTCCCTACAAAAGTGATGGTTTTGCCTAAAATAAAACATTACTGATTTAACAATTGAGAAATAAAAATCCGTTTCTTTACTGGTTTTATCGCTGGGGATAATGTGAAGCAATTCAAGTTGAAAATTTCCACATACCTAGTTTTTTTACTAAGAAAGCTCTCCTACAGAATTTTTTAAAAATGAAAACAAAGAGCTTAAAATGATCCAAGTTTTATTTTTAACCTACATAATGAAAAGTTTCCAATACAGAGCCAGCATTATAATTTCCATGATTACTGTGGTTTTGTAATGTGCTGGCAAAACTGCAATGATTATGGAAATAATTATTGACAGTAATAAAATAAGTTAACCATTTGAAAGCTATAATTGCAGACAACTGAATTGTGAAGAGAGGATAGTGCTATTGTTTGAGAAATAAGTTCTAAGTGTATACCCTACAATCACCACTTACACATGGCAAACACACACCTGCTTTGTACCACCAAGAAACCCAAAATATACCTTCATAACATGACAACACAATTTATATATCCATGAGATGTAAAAAAAAATATTAACATATCAAGTATATCCATTAATTTAAGAAGTGAGGTATAGCCCTGGCCAAGTGGCTCAGTTGGTTGAAGCACCGTCCCACACACCCGAAAGTGGCAAGTTTGAGCCTCAGGCACATACCTAGGCTGTGGGTTCCATCCCTAGTCAGGGCGCCTACGAAAGGCAACCCCATCGATGTTTCTCGCTTCAGTGGTTCTCCCCCCCCCGCCCCACCCCGTTCCTTTCTCTCTATAGGCAGTATGTCTCATAGGAGAAAATGGTGTTTAGTTATGAAAAATATTTATAGTTCTCTCATAAAAAATCAGCTTTTCCTTCTTGTCTACCATCGTTTTGAAAATGACTAAACTGGCATAAAAAAAATCTCATATATGTTGAAAAGTGAGGCCTGAGACAATACACCTTTTGTAAGTAGTTTAAAATGATTTAAATAAATTCCAACAACAGTTACTTTTAATTAAGACTAAAACAATTTTGTCAGTCACCAGCTGGGTCCACAGCTCAGTCTGACGATTGCTATACTTGCTCAAAAGCTTTTTGTGTCTAATAAAGAAACTAATATTTAACAAAAAGCCAATGATAGTTCCAATGACAAAATGTACATTTTTATATTATAAACATATTTCAAGTTTAATTGCTAGGGAAGCAAAAACCAAAGCAAGCTATTTTTGTGTCTGTTTGTTTATGGTGCAATCCAGGTGCATCTGTTTCGGTCAAGTCTCTGCAGATTCCCCACCAGCTCCCTCCTGGACACATTCCAGTCACTACATTCAAAAGGAAGATATATTCTTGGCCTAGCTATTTTGGGTGGAACAAAAGCATATTTTAAGTAAGTCCTTTCTTCAAAAGGATAATTTTTTTTCTCCTGAAAGCAAATATACCAGTAATAAGAAATCCTACTTTTAATGGACTGCACTGCATGGTGTTTCAAATATTTTAATTCTAATGTATTTAATACTAAAACTTTATGACATTGCAAACAATGAAAATGGCATAGTCCATTAAGGCAGTCACTAGCCACATGAGGCTACTGAAATCTGACTTAATTAAAAGTACATGTAATTAAATATTCAGTTCCTTGGTCATACTAGCTCGGTGTAAGTACTGAAGAGCCGAATGCGGCCAGGAGCTGCTACATCAGACAGCTCTAACACAGAGCTTTCTCATCACTGCAGAAAGTTCTATTACGTAGTCCTGAACTAGCAGATCATCTGTTTCTTAGATAACAAATATTTGGTTAATCCAAAAATGCCTATTTTTTCCTTATTACATGTGCACTGTGGCAAAAAAAAATAACTAGACTTGGTATTAGTGCGAATGTGTAGAATAATAAGATGTTAAATGGTTTATGTATAAAAATTAGTACACCTATATCATGTTATATCCTCAAATTCCAACAAGTGTATACACACCTTATGATGTGGGGAACACAAGTTAATATACAGGCTGGGGAAAAAGTGGCTTTACAGTTGCCTGTATGGAAAATAATGCAATAAATAATAATACCAGTATAAATTCTGTGTTTCACGTACTCACAACTGCAAACCTGCTTTTGTCTCACACTGTGTGTTGTGTGGCTACTTGTGAGGAAAGATCATGACTTTAATAGGGAAAAAAAAAAGCCTGGTATCTAATACATATTCTCACTACAGGAAAATCTGGAATGAAAAGAAAGGGCAAGAAAATACATTCCCAGAGTACTAACTAAAACTGCATGAAAGGGCCTGGCTGACGTGGCTCAGTGGATTGAGTGCCGGCCTGCAAACCAAAGGGTCACCTGTTCGATTCCTGGTCAGGGCACATGCCTGGGCTGCAGGCCAGGTCCCTAGTTGGAGATGCTCAAGAGGCAACCACACACTGATGTTTCTCTCCCTCTCTTCCCGTCTAAAAATAAATAAAATCTAAACAAAGAAATAAAAAAAAAAACACATGAAATGTTCTAAGTTTTTCTAAAAGTCTATTGAAAAATAATTATAGGAAAGCCTTTTCTAACTCCATTCATATTATAAAGGTACTCAGTCACCCTCCTAATCAGTTTTAAAATGAAGAGGAATCACTTAGTAAAATAGGTATTTTGAGTAGTATTCTTTCACTATAATACCATTAAATATAATTGGGGGGAATGGTTATTATATTACTATGCTGCCTGGTGTAAGTGATTTAAAACATATTTTACAGTATTCATAATATAACTCTAATGTGTTTGATAATTTATTTGCTTAAATAACACCTTTGGTATTTCTAGAAAAAGTATTTGGTCCTTATAGAAAAAGGACCACGTCCCTCTGGTCAGGTATATAAATTCATTTACGATGATGTTTCTATAAGACAATCAGGTATGACACAGACTTAGATTTATAGAACTCTGTAGAGCACAGTAACTTACCAAAACTTCAGGGACTGCTTGGAATACGCTTTCAGGACCTAACTTATTAAAGCAGACTAGTTGAGAGCCGCATATGACTCACCGGTGATACATTTACGTGGGACACAAGAGGCAACCAGAGGCGCTCCAACGGAGCGGTGGGGGCCGTGACCTACGCTAACAGGAGCTAGAACTAAATAAGTGAAACTGAGTTAAAGGATTTCTTTAATGTAATTTCTGTGGAAGAACAAAAGCTTTGCAACCAGACAGGTTCAAAGGCTGTACTACAAACCTGCTGATCCTTGGCTTACTCTTAAAAATAGGAATAATATACTTATCTTACTGTCCTGTAAAGAGAATTAGATACAATCATGTAAACCACCAGCATGGCACTGGGTAACTGGAAAGTGCTCAATAAGTGATCATTGATAATATCATTTTGCTCATCACTAGCAGATTTAGTAAAGGAGAACCTTGACACAAGTCAGCAAAATCAAAATGATTGAAACAAAACACCCTAAATACTTCTGTGTGGACAGAGACTGAAGATCACATTTACATGCAATAAGAGTCAGTGGTTAGACTCCTGGACACAGCTGGTGCAGGGAGGCTTGGACTTTCACAAGCCTGTCTGAGGGAGAGGACGTGCAGAGAATGGGGCGGCGCCTATCGGGAGATTCGCGGTCTAGTGCAGGTCTAGCGATGAGGAGGGCGGCCCTCTCCAGACTGGCACACGCTGTAAACACTGGGAGCTTTCCCACAGGAAGCACCAGTCTGTGCACTGGGGACGCAGCAGTGAACACGATGCAGTCTTGCTCCCGAAGAGCCGACTGTGGTGATGACAGCGTCCCACAGCAGGTGCCACAGCAGGAGACGCTGGGCACTGAGCCTGGCCCTGATATTGAGGCAAGGCTTCTTAAAGGAGATGACACCTGATCTAGTCTAAAGAATGTGTAAGAGTTATCCCAGATGATATGGTGAGGGGCTTATTTTATGCAGAAGTAACAGCAGAGCAAGGGCAAGGAAGAATTAAATTGCATAAAAAGTCTGCCAATCTTAAACAGTCTGCTATTGTTCAAACTGTGCAGTGGAGTGGGAAGAATTTCAACTGAAGAGACAGGGAGAAGCCAGGTCACGGAGAACCTGGTAGACCAGGCAAAGAATTAATAACAATTAGATGAGAGACAGTACATTCAAGCTAAGCAGCTTCCCAGATCTCAGGTAGAGGGAACTGCACAGAGGAGAGGAAAAAGTGTTGTTTTTTTTTCAGTTTGGATAAAGACTACCTATAAGTATCCAGAATTAATGCCTTTTCATTAGATAATATTCTTGGCTTAGTGAAACCACCTGGAAAATGGCAAATCACTTTGTTTTAGGTGATGACAATTTATTCATCATTCCATGAGATTACAGTTAATTCAAGCAAATTCACCCCAGACAACAGATGACCGACCACGACAGGCACCTGTGAACACCCTTGCCCTCACCCAGCAAGGCCTTCAGACTTGGAGACGTCCGGTGCAACTGCCCACACCTGGAGTGTATTTGCAGGCAGAGGCTGCGGGGCATCCATGGGAGTCAGAAAGAATCCAATCTTTCCACCTCAAGGGCCTTATCATTTAAGGAAAGAGGGGAGGCTGCACTCAGCTTAAAAAAGCAAACACCCAGAAACACAGACAGGAAGGGGGACACTCACGGAGTCCAGAGCCGGGGGAAAGCCTCCGCCTCCTCGCGCGTGTACTCGTCCAGGCGTTTGGGCACCTTCCGTGGCTGCGGCAGCTCTTCCACCAAATTCTGAAGAATATCCTCTGGTATACTCTGGATTAAATACGAATTTAGGCTTAATTTTCTTAAAACATATTTGTTAGTACTAAATTGGTAATACTTGTTAAGTATTAAAAATAATACACAAAAGCAATATTTATAAAATGAGGAAAGCAATAAACTTTGAAAAAATCCCCCAAAAGTACATTAGATCAATGATGTAAGAAACCTCTGTACCATAATACACTTTATATTTTAATCTCCACAAACATCATATTTCTCATGATAAATTAGACATCTTCAATTCGGAAAACTATGAAGTTACTACGTTTTTTAAAAAATATATTGTTTAATTTAGTCTACTCCTTCCAACTGCAGAAAGGCACAGCTGGCTCACTCTCATGACTGCTCATCTCATGAATGCATGTACTGGGTCTACTCCTTCCGGTGCCACAGCCTCGCAGTCCGTACCCCAGAGAGAACACGAAGTCAGCCCGTCCCATGCTGATGGTTCGTTTGATCTCCTGGTCATGGTTCGTGTCTGTCTGCCAGATACCTTCAATGTAAAAGTGTCTTTTCTCTCTCAAATAGTACGTCCTCTGTAGCATGTTGTTTTGAAACCATAAACGTCCTGTTCTATAAATACAGTATCTTCTACCTGATGACGGGAGGAATGCTGGCAATGGTCACTCTTCTAATTCGGTGTTGTTCCTACATTTTTAGATGACGTTCTTCTCTAGAGAAGAGCTCTTCCTTTTCCCAAGAGAAGACAACAAACTATAACAAGTTAAAAACAATTTTTATACCATCGTTGTGGGCTCAGATTTTTGTTTTCTATTCAACACAGTCCATTACTGTGACTGTCCATTTTAAGGCTAACGCAGTCCCGTATGTGGTCGGTGGGTACCACGTTCACTGCCTCCTGTGTTCTTCTGACGTTTCTCTAGTGGAGTTTGAGCGCTGCCTAATAAGTTTCTGTTACTTACTATTTTATTGTTTGCATAAATACATTCTGTAATAACGTCGTCGTTTTTCTGCATCAGACCTGGAATCAATCATTTTCCTAAGCAGAAGTTTTACCAGGGAACAGCATTTAGAAAACAAGATCCCGGCACTGCTGTGCTAATGTCTGTTCATGCTGTCATTTTATTTTATGAATATATAAAATCTTAAAATAAAAGTTACAGTAAAAAAAAATCTAAGAGGTATTCTCCAAAAAAACACTTTATTCTCTTCCCTATTCCCTCCCACTCTTTGTGCCCATGGGCCAGTAAGCAGCCAACTTCATTTCCTCATCTAGTCTTCCTGTACTTCCGTATGCATGAGGAAGCAGATATGGTACACGTGTGTGAACATGTCTGAATACATGCATACAAAAGGTGGTATGCTATCTACACCTGCTTTTTTCACTTAACAATATACCCTGAAAAAATACTAGTTATCAAGTCACAGCAATATTTATCTGTCTGTTTTTATAACTGCGTAATACTCAACTGAATGCCTATCACAGTTTATCCAATTTTCTATGAATAAACATTTATTTCTATTACTTTATTATAATAAATAATGTAAAAACCATCATCTTCTATATTTTCCGACCACATGGCTGTAAACGAGATCACTGGATCAGGAGGAATCTCCTTATGTATGTATTCTGCGAAACGTTTCCTAATGGCTAGATTCCTTCTGGGTCGCACCGCTGTGAACTTCCACAGCGACGCACGAGGGCCTATTTCCCAATGGACTCCACAATAAAGAGCATTGTCAAGCTTTTGAATATTTAACAGTTCACTCTTGGGAGAATGGGCTCATTTATTTTATAGTCTGAAATTAAGTAATTTGCTGTTCAACTAAACTACCATGAACACTTAAAACATCTATACTGAAACCAGACTATCTTAAAACTGGGATAAATATTTTGTGTGTTTTAGCAATTATGGTTTATAAAAGATAATCAGAAACAGAAGTTTTTAAATTCTTGTGATTTCATGAAGGCCATTCACACTTTGATGACACTGCTCCTGTATTTGGCCCCTCCAGGGAAAGGGAGCCACGGAAATCATTTTACTTATGTATACAAAGCAAAGGTAATAAATTCACCATTCTGATAAAAGCACGAACAGCTCACTTATGCTGTTCGTGCTAACTGCAGAGCACACAAGTGGCTTCGATCCTGGGGATGACTTCACATTTTGGATGAATTTCCACATTACTCCTCCAGTAGGAACCGTGAGGACAATAATCATAACCACGGTAACGACAGCAGCCAGCACTCACTGTGCCAGGCGCTGACCTCAGCGCTCTGTGAACGCTGTCTCACTTAACCCTTACAACAGCCTCATGCAGTCACTACTGTCACTACACTCACCTCGCAGACGAGAAAACTAGATAATGAGTAACCAGTCCATGGCCATGAAATCAGTAAATGGTAGGACACGGATTCTAATCCCGACAGTCTAATTCCAGCTCCAGGGGTCAACCATTCCATTACAGAACTTCTAGTGTTACATTATATGGTACTAAAGAGAAAAGCTAAACACTTACAACAGTATAATAGTAATACAAACAAATGTTTGTACTTTTTTCCAAGTACTTTTTAGATTAATACTTTTGAGTAGGGACATTGTATCCTAAAGGTAAATCATGGGACCTAATTAGCAACCAAACCTAAGTTATTAATCTATCATTCATAGAATTTTTACTACTGGTCAATATGATGTAAACTAAATGCATAGTTTTTTTTATAGTTGATGACATCATTATTGAGTACCCCCAATTTAACAGGAGCTCTGATTACAGTTCCTTGCTCAAAAAAAGCAATAAATTTTGTTAAAATGAAAAAACAGAAATTAACAGACTTTTAGTCTTTAGTCCAATAGTAGCTCACTTTATTGAAAATAAGTGTGGCAATTATTTTAAAAGGTGAGAAAGCATTTCATTGAAAAGTTAGGAAAAGCACCACGACCACTGACCACTGGCTTACCTCATCCGGGAAAAGATGCAACCTCTGCATCATAGTCCTTCGGTGAAGGTTTTTTGGTAGCATGCCATAAATAGCTAGTTTTACAATCTGGAAAATATATATATAGGATGCAATAAAATAACAGTATCAGGAGATGTAAAGAAGGGAGATATAATTAGCGACAGTGATGAAAACAAGTGGGCTAAGCCTCAACAGGAATACTAAGGGAAAGAAACAGACCCGAGTAGATACGTGGCAGCAAAGGAAAAGAAACTTCTATTACTTTATACATTCATATTTTCTTTTGCCTCTATTTGTTTATTTTAATTTAGAACGATGAAAAAAAAAGATTAATAACCTACATGTGTGCCAATTCAAGCCAGACTAAGAAGAAATTCTCTAAGCTTTGGCAAACACTTGTGGCTCAAATGATGTGCCAGGTAGGGGACAGAGCAGAACCTAGAGCGGCCTTAATCCTGTGTCTTCCAAGTGGGAGATCGGTTTCCGGTTCCCAAACTAGGTCACGAGACCGACCTGATAGGTCACACATCTGCAGCAATGGTGACGGCTAACATTTACCGACAACTCGCTGTGTGTACAGTGGTCAGTGCATTCATTACATTTGCTACCTTGTTTACAACTGGCTCTCAAATCTGGAAAAAACAGATTTAGTGAGATGACAGAACTTCCCCAATTTCACAGTTAGTGGTCACACTCGAATCCAAAACAGGCAGTGTGACCCGCAAACAGACACACAGTCCACACAATCCCACCCACCCTGTGTTTCCCTCCTTAACTTCTCAGGAAGACAGGAAGGCCCTCTCTCTACCGAACCATCATGACAGTGGTCTGCAGTAAATACAAGTATGTGGTGAACCCTTCATAGAACTGCTGAAGAGAGATCTGGGGTGTCACAGATTTTTACCATCTGTACTCACACTGCAAAAATGTAACTTCACATGTATTAAAGCTACATGCCCTAAGACAATACATGTCAGAACAGGGTTTCACTATAAAAGAATTTCCTATTTTATTTTCTCATCAAAACCTTTCTACACATGCAAGCTAATGACATCTCATGTATCTTTCCCATCTATTTTCTAGGTTAGCGCTGCCAATACTTTATGTTCTGGAGACTTACTGAAGGAGAGACTTGTGTTGTTAAAATTAAAAGCCATAGAAAACTCAGCTCCTCAGTCACACAGCCACTTTTCCCATGGTCAGGTGCCACCTGTGGCTGGTGGGTACCACAGCTGACAGTGCAGTCATGGACATTTCCACCATGGGAGAGATTTCTATGGGATGGCACTGACCTTGGAATCAGTCTTTAGAACTTTTAATGTTTTAAAAAGACGTCAGCAGAAACTGACAATGTTAGGACTACTCAACACCTTTTCTGGGTACGGAGGTCAGTATGTCCTCTGAAAACCGTCCTCTTAGCAGCTTCATTCTGTTAGTAAGATTACATGGCATTTGGTTTACACGTTCTTAAAGAATTCTGTTGTACTTACTTGAATTAACAAGCTAGTATTTTAAAAATCTGCCCTATTAAAAAAATGCAAACTTAACAGTCACATTAGGAAAAGCTACAAAATGTGGAACGGTCCCAAGCTGACAGGGGAGAGAAGAGACAGACGTACAAACACACACACCCAACATCGATAGGACATGACATGCGCACACATTCAAGTGACTCCAGCTGCACAGACTGACGCGCAAGCTTTGAGGACTTCAAAAAGCGAGACAGAGAAAACGAGGTGAGGTTAGCAAATATTAAAGGCCTTCCTCAGACGTTTGGCAACCCAGGGCATGTGCCACTTAATTCACGCGAAATCACCTTATTAACTAACCGTAGGAGGGGGAGAAACATAAGAAAGGAACCGTGTTAGAAAAAAAATGGAAGGACACAAAGGCTCTTAAAGAAAATAAACTACATGACAAAGGGATAACGGATGGAAAGAGCTGAGTCAATATATTGGTTTGAGTCTAGAATTAATAATCTGTGTAATTTAAAGTATTTTGAAATATTTAATAACCATTAAAATGTATTAATCATGCACCTTACAAATAATACTCCAAGGCTGCACTAGTAATCAGAAGACTGCAAATGCACCACGAAACAAACTCTCTTGCAAGCCCCACACCCGAAGCACTGGCTCCTCTGCAGGCAGAACCTCGCGGCTCCAGACACACACACAGTGGGGGTCAGGCAACTGACCTCTTCCTTAGCACGCCATTCTTTTTCAAAACAGAGTCAAAATTAAGGCTTTTTAAAAAAGTAAGATCTTTTAATGATGTAATAATTCAAACGGTTTTAACTCTGAAATGTTTTGCAAACCTCCATCAAATGTTTTATTCTTTATCAAAAAAATTTGAAACATTATTGTAACCTTACCCAATGCCAAATTCTTAACATCAAAAAGTTGGACTGTAGCGCCTCCTAGTGTACAGTGAGCATGCATGAGTAAAGTATAAGCTTGAATTTTAAAAACATTTTAATGTTAAAACTTTAATTTGTTGTAACAGTTATGATATACATCGGCAGCAGCCCTTACAATGTTTCAATACTATTAAGTGCAATCCATATTAACAGTCAAAACAGGATACTGTATTTGATCTGTAATAATCTAACACGTGAGTTATAAAACAGACATTAAATATTTCTTAAGAAGAATCTGAGTTTATTTTTGTAAAACAGCTATGAATGATAAAGAGGGTCAATGCATACCCTGATCAATTATTTAGGAAGGTTATAATTCAAAACTTAAATTTACCTAATGCTAAATCTTCAAAATATTCAAAGACAAACTGAAAACTACAAGGACAAAAAATTAACAAACCCACAATTGAAATATTAATATCGCTCTTTCGGGTAATCAATAAATCAGGTGAACAAAAAAAGTCAGCAAGAATGTAAGACTGGAGCACTGACCGATGTGGCTCCATGGGTTCTCTGGTTCGATTCGTGGTCAGGGCACAAGTCTGGGTTGTGGGCCAGGTCCCTGGTGGGGGGCGTGCGACAGGCAACCACACATTGATGTTTCTCTTCCTTTCTTTCTCCCTCCCTTCCCCTCTCTAAAATAAATAATCTTTTTTTTAAAAAGCATCAAAATTCTCTCACTAAATGCAAAATATACTAAACAGTAATTTTAAAATATGTAGAACTGAATGATAATGAAATAATACTTATCAAAGCTGGGTAGTACAGTGAAAGTGAAGAATTTGGAGCCTTGAATGCTAGCTACATTAGAAGAGGAAAACAATAGAAAAAGCAGTGTCTGTATCATCTTCCCACCGATGAAAATAATAACAGACTCACAGCCACTGGATCCTGCCGGTGAAGCTGGGCAGCTGTTACTTGTTTGAATCCACCTGGGTACCTATTAAAAGAAGCAAAGGCGTTAAAGCTGGGAGGAGGCTATGGCATAGTATTCTCCAATATTCTTTTATAACATAAAAACTATTTTTATTATAAAATTATACTTGGTTCTGGAAACTATGCTATTCACTATTGTCTCAAAAATTAAGTAGTAGCCTATGTTCTTTGAAATGTTATTCTCTACGTGGTCACTGTCATTATTTCATAAAAAGCTCCACATCTTGGAAAATTTCTTGGCCTAACTATTTATGCTTCTATTGGAAATTAAAGTTATTCATCATTCATTCATTTACTCACTCATTCTCATTCATTCTGGGGTAGTTTATCGCTGCTTGAATTAAGAAAGAAAAAGGAATGATCAAAACGTTTCATATTCCCTGCCAAATTAGACAAAGTGTCTGTGTAAGCAAGTGGTCAGGTTTAGGGAAATTAGTTGTAGACCGTCTGGTTCTGAAGTTAAGTCAAACTCCAAACAGGTCATGATCCTGTTTCCTATTATGAGTTAAATAATAAAATATTTCATTGTGTTCAGATCAAAATTACATACAGAATGGATAAATTGGAGATTAATAAATATATGTTTATTTGGGATACTTTTGCAGGAAGCTCAGGATACCCCAGATTAAGGCCCAGAATCTAGATTTGCTGGTGGCTACCAGAACCATATTAGGCAACTCATTTTACCTCTTTACATGAATTTACGCATATCAGTAAAATGATAACGTCTACTCCATCTACCTCAAGGTTTTTATGAGCCAATTGAGAAAATGTGAAAATGCTTAGGAAATTTAAAACAAAAGCGATATTTAGATGTAAGGTTGTATTATACTGAATAAATAAATAAAGCCTAAATGATTTTCAAGTAAGGAAAAAAGAAAATGTAGAATCAGTGAAACTCTGCAAGAAAAAATTTAGATTACCTAAATGTGTTTCCTTTCATAAGTTTCTTTTCAGCAAGAGTTAAAAACATTTTAAGATACTTTAAAGAACCATCTTTCAGGGATAAAATTTAAGAAAGGCATATTTAAAAGTTTGCTGAGAAAAACAGATAATTTTCAAATTAAAATTCTTTCATTTGTCTTATGGAATTTCAGCTTCAGAAAAAAATACATGTCTAGACTTCTATTCCTGTATTCTTTGTCTCCATGGAAATACTTTACACCTTCTACACTAAAGATGATCTATTTTTAACAGTGGATGGCAAACTCTAAAGCACAATACCATGTACACTATATTTCAGGAGTTGGACTTCATACTAAAAAATTTGGAGAGTTACTGTAAAATTCTGAGTAAGGGAACAACTTGAGTAATGCAATACTCTGCTGACTTATTTTCCAGTTCTTTATAAAAGTCAAAATTTTGACTTCAAAAATAGAGCAATGATTAAGTAGGGTAAATCATATCATGCACTACCATATACTGTGATTGAAAATAATGCTTAAAAAGGGAAATCTTACATAAAAAAGGTATAAACTTATATGTATATTAAAATGTTGACTCAAAGGATGAAAGGTGATTTCTAGCTCCTTTAAACTTCTCTGTACTTTCTAATACTAGCACGCTCTAAAACTTTTATCACTCAAAAGTTAGATTTTGAACATGTAATTGCAGTAATGTATTGGGAGCTCAGTAAAAGCGGTATGTCCAAAGTGGAAGTCAAGCAAGCGTCAACAGAAACAGAGGAGCAAGAAGAGACGGACCCCATGGGGGAGGAGGAGATAGGGGTGGCGTCACAGGAGAGGTGACATCGGAGACAGGTTTTAGGGCTGAATAGGGGAGTTCTGGAGAAACCTTTTCAGGGAGGGCAACACATGCAAAGCAGAGAGGCAAGAAACAGCAGTATGTCGGCCAAAATGAAGGACTGTGAAGCAGTGGTGGTAACTGGGTGCCAATAGTGTGAATGAAAGACGCTGGATCCTCCCCCCACAGGTGAGAGAGCGCAGCACTGAGAGGGGCACCGCCTCTGGGGCACACGTGACCCTGGCGCTCGCCACGGGCTGTGCTTTTTCCTCCATCTGCGCTGATACTACAGATGCCTCTGCAAGAGGACTCACCCTAGTACTTGCTGTCAAACCTTCCCTTTATGCTTCTATCACATCACGTTATCCTGACTTTTCACGTTCCCCAATTACCTCCACATTTTATAGAACTTGGTTTATATGTAGAGATTTGCCAACAGCAGAGATTACTAATGATAGATGTGAATTTATTTTTCTCAAGTTAAATAAAGGTTTCATAAATGTGTTTAAGTAGAGGAATGGGCGAAGGTTGGTTTAAGAAAGCAAAAAAGTTATTCCAGGAGGGGCAGGAGACGAAAGCAGCAGATGCGATCGTCAAGGTCCACTTGTCCTAGACAAGGTGCAACTGGAAGGAGAAGGATAACTTTGATCAAGAAGGAAAGGTCAGCATTTCTGGTCATATTTTGCTTAACAGTGTAGAGAGTATGCTTAATTAAAATTTGTACACGTCCTGAAGATGAGCGGTTAACTAACACATTACGTGTCAGAATCACGGTCTCCAAAGATCCTAAAAGCCTAGAGAGACAACTGAACACGGAGTAAACTTAGGGCACTGAGGCTGGATGAAAACACGAGAACACCAGGAAGGAGGAGACACGGTTCAACAGCAGCACGGTTGAAAAAGACTTAGGACTTTCTGCCGACAGTGAACTCAGTGGGTCACATAGTCGTATGGCCTTGGAGAAAAGTTCTACTGCAGCAGAAGACCGAGTAACTGAAAGACGGAGAAGTCACATTAGATGGGGAAACCATCAGAATACAACCAGGCAGGTGTACTTAGTTAAGAAGGATCCGAAGGATGACAACTTACATATATGTTGAAATGTTGAGTCAGAGGATGAAGGGCGATTTTAGTTCCTTCTTTAAACATCTCTGGATTTTCTAATATTAGCACACACTGAAACTTTTACAATTAGAAAGATAGATGCTGCCTACATAACTGCAACAAAATATCAGGAGCACAGTAAAAGTAGTATGTCCAAAGTGTAAGTCAGGAGTCAACAGACGCAGAGAAACAAAAACCAGTGATAGTCTCTAGAAAAGACTGCGCAAAACATACAGAGGCTATTTGACCTGACGTGTATAAAGGACTCTGGAGGAACGAGAGACACTGAAAGCCTGGGAAAGAGACAAACCAGTGGGCACTGGCTGATCATGGTCTTGAAATTAGTTAAAGAATGTTATGTGGAAGAGAGATGATTATTTTACACGGTCCCAAAGAGAAGAAATAAGACCAATGTGAAAGCTAGAGAGAAACAGACTCAATAGCAAAAAGACCCCACTAAAATTTAGGCCATTTCAAAGGTGGAATGAATGGGCTGCCTTATGAACTATGAGATTGGTTTTACTTAAACATAGGCAGAAAGACCTGTAACTTGAAAGGTATGTTGTGGAGATTTTAGGTATCTTCTAAACTGAACCGCTAAAACATCTCAAGTATAGGGTCTGGCAAAAGTAAGGCCTGTCGGACTGGATGGCAGGGTACGTGAATGTCTTGCACGAGGTGGACAGCAACTTAAACATTTCACCTAAAATGTCATATGATGTGCTTCGTGTGATATTGTCATATTACAGAATTACATGCTTATGATTTTGTAATGAAAAATTTTATAATAAAAAAGAGGAGTTATAGCCCTGGTTGGCGTAGCTTAGTGGATTGAGTGTTGGCCTATGAAACAAAGGGTCGCTGGTTCGATTCCCAGTCAGGGCACATGCCTGGGTTGCAGGCCAGGTCCCCAGTAGGGGGTGCTCAGAAGACAACCACACATTGATGTTTCTCTCCCTCTCTCCCCACCCCTTTTAAAAACGAAAAAAAAAAAAGGGGGTGTTATTTTGCCAGACCCTGCACTTTCAGATGTTCAGAATGGTTCTGGACAGAGTAGATGTACTACAGGAAGAAGACAGAAGGAGTGAGAAGATTGACTAAAAATGAGAATAATCCTGATCAGAGAGGTTTATGTGAAAAATTTCCAGAAAAACAAATACTGCCAGTTAATAATTAAGAATTTGATTCAGGTTTGCTTTTTTTTTTTTTTTTTTTGACTGAGTAAATTATATATGTAGCATGACTAAAATTAGTATTTTCTTAAATGCCAAAGTTTGAAAATAGATTTTTATTTTTCTTTTAACTCAGGTCAGTGATGTGATTAAAGCGATCCATTTCAACTTCCTGTTTTCTGTGACAACAGCACTGTCTTACCCGGTGTGTGAAGAGTACACTTTTTGTTCCCATTTGTTTCCAGAAAATGCAATGTGCCTTGTGTTAATTATGACAACGTGATCACCACAGTCACCTAGATTTAAAAAGAGAAAGAAAATAAATATTTTTATATGAACAATCATGACTTTAATTAAGAAAAAGCGTCCTTGGTTTTGTAAAAGCTAATCAAGGTCTAAGCAACACATTAAAAATACAAAGCAAGTCACCAAGCAACATCAAAATCCTTGAATAGATTTCTGTTACTGCTTTGTACAGCATCTAAGTATAGAAAGAGTTGGCTAGCCACTTGGAAAATCTCGACACTGTAAGGTAGAAGAGAATTTGGTAAAGAGGCCAATACCAACAATGCGTCTTTAAAGGCAAACTACTGTTATTTCTATCATATCTTCCTATTAATAATATACTTCACTAAAAATGTTTATATTAAATACTTTTTAAATATCTAATATAAATCGTCCTTTAAAAACAGAAGAGAAAATGAAAACAATATGCACATAGTTATAAAAAAATGTTTTGCCAACAGGTAAATTGAAAACAAATGTAAAACATCACAATTTATTATTCTTCTCAAATTTAGAGAACAATGGAATACTATGCTCTTGTGCTTAACTGCTAACCCCAGGTTTCTTCCAACCATATTTAAGTAGTTAAATCTAAACTGCCACTTTCAACTATGACTATATACACATCAGACAGGACGGGATGACCTGAAAATTAGAAAACATATATATATATATCTGCTTAATTTTCCAGGGAAAACTACCCCTAAGTTTGGCTGTTCAACTAAACAAACAAACAAAAAAACCACACAGAAAAAAAACACCCCACAAAAGTAAACATGTAATTTTTCACGAGTTACTAAAGATGATAAAATCAAATAATCAGAAACATTTATTAAATGCCTATTCTACCTATAGACAAACAAACTTCAAAAGATTCTAGAAGTTTATTTAAGAAAAACACCACTGAAAAAATAAGTATAAATAAACACAGTATATGACAACTAAAGATTATGGTACATTGTGATTCCGTACAGAGCTTAGGACTTGAATGACAGTATTTCCTGAGAAAAGTTTATAGTCTATACAGGACAAGGGTCAGGAACAGACGCGGGTCAAAAGCAGGTGGGTTTTCTTCACCAGAGTGAGAGGGAGTCCAGAGGTGTGAAGAAGACCTGGGAAGCTTGCTGTTGATGCATTGAAAAAAACAGTTTGACAGTTTTTGGTGAAGTAAGTGACTAAAGTTCCTGAAAGTGACATGTGGTTGGCGACTAAGGCAGTTGGGGGCAAATAAACCGGAATAACAAATAAAGAGGGTGACAAGACACCTACATAGTTTCAAAGAAAGCTGAAATACCTTAGCTTCGTCCAGACCTTTGCAGCCAAAGAAGCTAAGGCCCATTGAGATTAAGAGATTTGCCAAAAGCTCACACATCAAGTTACTTAACCCCTGTTCAGGCTCTTTTCATGACACCTATTTAGAGGGAAAATGGAACTTTTCATTTTTCATTGAAGCTGAATGTATTTGCCAAATTAGATTGCAAAATTAAATAATGCAATAACTAACATCTGAAATATAGACTGACACTTACAAAATATGCAAGCTGGGTAACTTTAAGAAGAGCACCATAAATGTTTTTTTCCTAACAACTCCTTAAAAGATTTAAATAAACAATATAAGACAGAAAACTTGTGATCAAATTAGGTCTAATATAATCTTTGTTGCATTTTTTGGTATGCTAGTATTAAAAACATTAATCATTAACCTTTAATAGCTGTATGCAACTTTTATTTTATTCCATGCAGACCAGGAGTATTTTAAGATAATCTAACAACTTCAGATAATGCAAAAAAAAAAAGTTTCCCTCTGCTTCTTTTAAATGCTCATACAGTGCTCAACTAGTGCATCTATGGGCAGTGAAGAGTGGTGTCGCGAAGAACACGTCACAATCTGACAACCACCACACACCCTTTCTTTCCATTTATCAGTGAGAAAGAATCATGTTCAGAAAGCTCCCACGCTCCAAAGTCAGGAGGACAGCTCTAATTAGGAGAAGGGAATTCTCTTCCCAGTTCCACAGAATTTCCACGTGACTCAGACCATATTTTTCTTAAAAAAAAAAAAGAAATAAAGAAAAACCTTGTAAATGGAAAGTTGGTTTTCCACAACTCTTCACAAAGTCCATTGGACCTATAAAGTAGTTCAAATATCACACATGTTATGTTCAGATACATTTATTGGTTAACTTTTATAGCCACTCCTGGATATATGACCATCGTTTACAATACTGTTTTTCTGGGAAATTGAATGTCAATTTTCAAATAAACATATTTACAGTAACTATGAGCAAATAATACATGTTTAATAAATACGGGCTAAACCAGTAAATGTTACAAATAAACTAAACACATAACATATTTGTGAACTGAAAACTGCTTGCTTTAAGTTTTGATTTTGGAGACATCTTGTGGACAGGACAAGCTTTGCTGACATAAGTTATACATTAATTTACTGCAGAACAAAAATACAATCCAGACTTCAAAATGTAACCTTCTAATTTTGTAGAAAAGCTATTCTCCACTCCTCGGAAAGGATGGCCGGGTGGGCAGCCACAGAAGCTCCTCCGGTGTTCTGGCAGAAGGCTTACCCACCAGGACTTGGGGAGGACTCTAGCAATAACGGCCTGCTCATCAAGAAGTAGAACTTTAATTTCGTGGACAGCTAGGTGCCATACCTTAAGAAGGAAATTAGGTGACTACTACTAATTCCACTTTTTCCTCAGCTTTTGCATCATTTGCATTTTCATGAAGACAACCTAAGAGCTCTTGTTTATCTCCTTGTTGCTGTAACTGCTAAGGAGAAAGGGAATTAGCAGGAAAACACAGTGTACGTGGCTGGGAATCACCGCATCAAAGTGGAATTCGTGGTTTCCTATATGAAGAAACAGGTGCCTGGGTGAAGTCCCAGTTCTACCGTGATACAGCTGAGTGAGAAATTCATTCTATTCTTCTG
>PVJI01014639.1:0-43541 GCA_004026765.1 Micronycteris hirsuta
GTTTTCTTTATCCATTTGTCTATCGATCTACCTGTAGTTAGACTGCGTGTCTTGGCTTTAGTGCATAGTGCGGCAACGAGAGAGGTGTGGAGGCCCCTTCCAAGATCCTGCTTTTATTTCCCAGAAGTGTGTTTGCTGGATCACATGGTAGTATTGTTCTAATATTTTGAAAAAACTCCACACTGTTTTCCATGGTAGCTCTACCAACTTACGTTCCCCAAATGGTGACAGCCTCACCAACACCTGCCTCACCTGTCTGCGTTTTTGGTAATAGCCATTCTAACAAGTGCACAGTAGTATGTCATTGTGGTTTTGATTAGCATTTCTCTGACGATCAGTGACGTCAAGCACATTTTAATATGTCTATTGTCTATCTGTATACTTCCTTTAAAAAAAAAAGTGCAGTTCGCTGCCTGTTTTTTAACTGAATGTTCAGTTTTTTGCTATTGAGTTGTATAAGTTCCTTATGTATTTGGATATTAACTCCTTAATCATTAGTTAGTTTTCAAATTTTCCCTCCCATTCCATAGGTTGCCTTTTTATTTCACTAATAGTTCTTTTGCTTTGCAGAAGCTTTTTGTTCTACGAAGTCCTAATTGTTTATTTTTGCTTTTGTTACTTGTGCTTTTGGTGTCAGATCTTAAAAAAGAAATCATCAAAACCATGTCAAGAAGATTTATCCCTGTGTTTGGTTGTTCTAGTATTTTTATAATGTGGCATTTTAGATTTAGAAATTTAATCCATTTCAAGTTAATTTTGGGGAGTGGTTTAAGGTAGGAGTCCAGTTTCATTTTTCTGCATATTATTATCCAGTTTTTCCAACATCATTTATTTAAAAAACTGTCTTTCCCCTACTGAGTCTTTTTGGTTTCCTTGTCAAATGTTAAGTTGACCCTCTATGCAAGGACTTATTTTTTGGCTCTGGGTTCTATTCCATTGGTCTATGGATCTACAATATATTTATGCCAGCACCATGCTGTTTTGATTACTATAGCTTTATTGTGTAAGTTTAAAGTCAGAAGGTATGAAGCTTCCAGGTTCATTTTTTCTCAAAATTGCTTTAGCTATAAAAAGGTTTTTTTATTGTTGTTCTATACATATTTTATGATTGTTTTTTATCTTACTGTGAAAAATGTCATTGGAGTTTTTATAGGTATTGCATTGAATCTATTGGTGGTTTGTGGTAGTATGGACATTTGAACAATGTTAATTCTTCTGACCCCAAAACACAGGATATTTTCATTTGTGTCTTTAATTTTTCATTAGTGAGTGACTCATTTTCTTTATTATTGAAAAATAGTTGACGTGTTACACTGTATAAACGTTAGGTGTAAAACATGTTAATTTGACATATTTGTATATTGTAATATGACTCTTGTATCAGTAATTAGAACCTCCATCATGTGTTTAGTTATTAGAATCCTTAAGTCCTAGTCTTTTAGTAAGGTTGATAACTTATGACATAATACATTTGTGTATATAGACTATACTATGCATTAGGTCTCTCGGACTTATTTAATGCTCATTGTAAATTTGTACCCTTAAACAACAGCTGTTCTATCACTCACCCCGCCATCCCCTGGTAACCACCATTTTTCTCTGTTTCTATGATTTTGCTTTTTTTATCTTCCACATGTGAGTGACACCATGTGGTATTTGACTTTCTCTACTTAGTTAGCCTACTGTCTTTAGGATCCATTCATGCTGTTGCAAAAGGCAGTATGTTGTATAGATCTTTTTGCTTCAAGTTATTGCTAAATATTTTTTAAGAGAAACTTTTTTCAGATATTTTGTTATTGGTATATAGAAACAAAACTGTTCTTTATGTTGACTTGTATTCTGCAACTTAATTAATTGATTACTTCTAATAGATTTTTAGTGTCATCTATAGAGTTTTCTATATACATATATTACCGTATTTTTTGGACTATAAGATGCACTTTTTCCCCAAAATTTGGGAGGAAAATGGGGGTGCATCTTATAGTCCAAATGTAGCTGAATTATAGTCTGAATGTTATTTATGTTATTAAATATTTTACCGCATTTTTTTCTTCAAAAAATTTTTTTCGTATTTTCCTCCTCTAAAACCTAAGTGCGTCTTATGGTCCAAAAAATACAGTATATCATCTACAAACAGAGACAGTTTTACTTCTTTCTTTCCAATTTGGATGTCTTTTATTCTTTTGCTTGCCTAATTGCTCTGGTAAAAGTTCTGGTAGTATGTTGAATAGGAGTGGAAAGTGGGCATCCTGATCTTATTCCTGATCTTAAGAAAGCAAATTTTCAGTCTTACGACATTGAGTGTTTGCTGTGAATTTTTTGGATATAGCCCTTGTTGTGCTGAGATACATTATTTCTATACCCAATTTGTTTAGTGTTTTTATCATGAAAGTAGGTTGACATTTTGTCAAATGCTCTTATGGTATTTGTTGACATGATCATATGATATTTATCCTTCATTTTATTAGAGGGATATTACGTTTGATGATTTGCATATGTTGGGCCCTTATATCCAAGTGAAAAAAATCACCTTGTTTATGGACAATAGTCCTTTTAATGTACTGTAAAATTCAGTTTGCTAGTATTTTGTTGAGATTTTTTAATCCATATTCATCTGTAGAAATATTGGCTTGTAGTTTTCTTTTCTTGTGGTGCCCTAATGGTTTTGGGATCAGGGTAATGCTGGCCTCATGTAATGATTTTGGGAGTGTTCCCTGCTCTTCTGTATTTAGGAAGAGATTGAAAAGGATTGACATTAATTAATCTTTAAATGTTCGCAGGAATTCACCAGTGAAACCAGCTGGTGCTGCAATTTTCTACACAGGGAAATTTTTTATTACTGTTCTTATCCCTCGCTCACTATTGGTCTGTTCAGATTTCCTGTTTCTTCATGATTCAGTCTTGGCAGGTTATACATGCCTAGGAATTTATCCATTTCTGTTTATCCATTTTGCCATCCTATAGTTGTTCATAAGAGTGTAAGGTCCTTGTGTCTCGCTGTTATTAGTTGTCATGTCTCATCTTTTATTCCCGATTTATTTGAGTCTTCTCTTTCTTTCTTAATCTAGCTAAGGGCTTGTCAACTTTTTTATCTTAAAAAAACAGTTCTTAGTATTGTTGATCTTAAATATTGTCTTTTTAGTCTCTTATTTATTTCTGCTCTGATCATTGTCATCATCTTCCTTGTATTAACTTCGGACTCAGATGACTCTTTTTCTAGTTCTTCAAGGTGTAGAGTTGGGTTATTTGAGATCTTTTATTTTTCTAAATGTAGCTATTAACTTTTCTTAAAACTGCTTTTGCTGCATCACATACGTTTTGATATATTTTCATTTTCCTTTGTTTCAAGATATTTTATAATTTCCCTTTTTATTTCTTTAACTCATTGGTAGTCCAGGATCATACTGTTTAATTTCCATACATTTGTGAATTATCTTTGGTTTTTGATTTCTAGTGTCATACCATTGTGGTAAGAAAAGATACTAAGTATGATTTCAATGTTCTTCCATTTGCTAAGACTTGTGTTGTGACTTATGATATTTGCTGGAGAGTGATCTGTGCCCGATAGAGAAGAACACAAGCTGCTGCTGTAGAGGGAAATTTTCTTTATGTATCTGTTAGTTCCATTTGGTGTAGAGTTCATATCCAGTGATTCCTCATTGGTTTTATTGATTTTCAGTCTGCATGATATATCCAATAAACCCATTGTTGAAATTGAGGTAGTCAAGTGGCTTACTATTATTTTATTGTTATGCTTCTCCCTTCTGTTGTGTTAGTATTTCTTAATAGTTTAAGGTGCCCCAATATTGGGTATATATTTATTTATGACTTTTACATCCTGTTGATGAATTGAACTACAGCTGCCCCTACTCTCTTTTGGTTTCCATTTGCATGGAATATCTTTCTCCCAATTTCATTTCAAGTCTATGTGTATCCTTAAAGCTGAGGTAGGTCACTTGCAAGCAGCATATAGTTAAGTCATTTTTTGTTGTTTGCTGTTGTTGTTTTAATCCATGCAGCCACTCTATGTCTTCTGATTGAAGAATTTAGTCCATTTACATTTAAAGTACTGACAGGTAAAGATTTACTAAAGTCATCTTATTATTTTCTGGCTAGATTGCTGCCAAGGAAGTCTCTTAGGGCCATGGCATGTGCCTGGGAGTCCCATAGGGCCACAGAGGTCAACGTGGTGTTGTGCAGGCTGACTCAAGGGTCTGCTATGAAGTTGGACACCCACTCACTCTTTCTCCCATGGAAAGGGGTAGCTGACTCTCTGCTAGGCTGCCTAGACTTGAGGAAAGAATGATAGGGGAAATGTGAATCTATTGTTCCTACTCTGCTTGACATATCCTTTTATTATGTATATGCTTTTCCCAAGTGTTGTAATATCTCACTTGTATCTTTGGGTTCTTATGAAGGTATTTTTGTGTGCAGGACAGATGTTCAAATTAATTTTTGTGAGGTGGGAAGGGAAAAAGCAATAGAAATTGCTGTACTACCACTTTGCTATTTATTTACAGTTTAATATAAAATCTACTTGTATCACCCCTGGCTGGTGTAGCTCAGTGGACTGAGCGCGGGCTGGGAACCAAGGAGTCCCGGTTCGATTCCCAGTCAGGGCACATGCCTGGGTTGTGGGCCAGGTCCCCAGTGAGGGCCATGTGAGAGGCAACCATACATTGCTGTTTCTCCCTCTCTTTCTCCCTCCCTTCTCAACTCTCTGATAATAAATAAATAAAATCTTTAAAAAAAATAAAAATAAAATAAAATCTACTTGTATCATAGTGCACTAGTCATACTTTATGATTATTGAACCACACTAAGCAATTTCATTTAAACTTTTTCTTATAAAATTGTGTGAATGAGCCATTTTTAATAACTAGTACAGTTAAACCACTAATCTATTTTCATTTATATGTGAAATTCTAAGCATGTCTAAATTTAAAAGGGATTATTCTTTGTACTATATCATCTGATGAAATATAATAACCCCTATAATTTGCTTCCAAATTTTAAGAATCGGCACCTGCACATGTTGCCCAAAGTCAGCTATGTAAAATCCAGTATTTATGATTAGCTTTCATATATTTAATTACTATAATTTGAAATGATAAGTTTTCCAGTTGGAAATAATACTTAAACCAAAGTATAATTCACATAATAGATTTTATGAGAAATATTATATAAATGAATTGAATATGCATTGGCTCTTTAAAGAGATTGCTGTATACTCTTATATACAGTACATTTTTCTTTAGCATTTCCAATTAATAAGAAATAGAACTATAAAAATATATTTCTAATGCAAACAAGTATAATGATATTCAATAACTGACTTTGTAGATATGAATTTAAAAAACATTTTGAGATTATTCCTAAACATTTTTCATGAAAACTAATTATGTACTGGGGTAGTTCTTAAAATCATCAAATTCACTTTTAAGCCTGACTCTCAATTGTTACATATGGTTTTGTGATTGAACCTTGTAAAGCTTCGTGGTGCTTTTTACCAGAAATCCAGTTATCATCCAATGGAATAGCAGCTTCAGAACTGTGGGGTTATCCAGTTTTAGAACCCATAATCAGCAGTATAATACGTACTACTAAAATAGGACTGCATTATTTTTTAACACATTTTTTAAATTCTCACCGAAGGATATGGTTATTGATTTTAGAGAAGAAGGGAGAGAGAGAGAGAGAGAAACATTGATGTGACAAACATTAATCATTTTCCTCCAAAAGCCTCGACCGGGGATCGAACCCACAACCTTGTCTGTGCTCTGACAGGAAATCAAGCCCTTCACCTTTTGGTGCATAAGGTGGTGCTCCAACCCAGGCAGGATTGCATTATTTTTTAAAGACTAAAAACAGAAATGTTATTTCCACTTACACATTCATCCACTCAAAATGCAATAAGTAATAGAGGGAAGCTGGAAATACTGGTGAAAAATAATAAAATCAATTACTAAGTGCACAAAATCAACTCAATGCAGTCTAAATTGTATAACATAAATTACCATACTTTAAGTTTTTGCACAATGATATGAATACATAGCTAAGATTTGGGAAAAATATTTGTACTATTAATTAATAGGTCTGCTTTGTTTTCTTTGACTATATATGTATTTTCTGAACATTTTAAAAAATATTAGGAAAATACTAATTAAATGATTGTGTATTAGATTAAGTATAATCTATCATCTCAGGAATATTTACCTATTTGAATGCTAACACATTAGGAATCATTGTAGATTATTCCAATATTTGTTACTAAATATATGATTTGTCATAAAATGCTTACTTTATTATGTTTATAATATAATGTATGAAAATATAACATGGCAACAGTTCTATAAACAATGACAGTGTTTGTCATGTAAATGCATTTGGTTATCTCCCCTCTTGGGGACATTCAGTTGTAACTTGGCAGTTACTAAACTGGTCTCTTATGGCAACATCATTTCAGTGACAGTAGCCTATTCCATTCTTAAATGTTCTCATACTGAGTAGAAATTTTCAATTTCCTTACCAACATCCGTCAGTTCTCCCCACTTAAGTGACAACTCCATCCTTTCAGATTCTCTGATTTGTTTGTTTTTTCAAAATACTTTAATTTTTAGAGCAGTTCTATTTTTTAAGATTTTATTTATTTATCTTTAGAGAGAGGGGAAGGGAGGGAGAAAGAGAAGGAGAGAAACATCAATGTGTGATTGCTTCTCACGCACCCCCTACTGGGACCTGGCCCGCAACCCAGGCATGTGCCCTGACTGGGAATCGAACCAGCAACCCTTTGGTTCACAAGCTGGCACTCAGTGCACTGAGCCATACCAGCCAGGGCTTAGAGTAGTTTTAGATTCACAGGAAAAATAAGCTGAAGGTAGAGATTCCTTATATACTCACTACCCCCATTTATGCAAAGCATATCAGGATTGCGTTCCAAAGTGCTTTGTGATCATTGGTAAACCTACATTGACACATCATTATACCTAAGATCTCTAATTTATATTAGAGTTCACTCTTAATGTTGTACATATGGGTTTGCACAAATGTATCATAATGTGTATTCACTGTTATAATATCTTACAGAGTGGTTTCATGTCTTAAAAGTTCTCTGTGCTTGCCCTGACCAGGTGGCTCCGTTGGTTGAAGCATTGCCCCATACACCAAAAGGCTGCAGATTGGATTCCCCAGCAGGGCACATATCTAGGTTGTGGGTTCAATCCCCAGTCTGGGTGCGTATGAGAGGCAACCAATCTATGATTCTCTCTCTCTCTCCCTTCCTGTCTCTTTCAAATCAATAAACATATCCCAGATGAGGATTAAAAAAATTTTCTATGCTACACCTATCCATCCCTACACTGTAATCCCAGGCTACACTGCTCTGTTACTATTTTCAAAGTTTTGCCTTTTCCATAATATCATATATCTAGAATCATACTGTACACAGCTTTTTTAGATTGGTTTCTTTCATTTTCTAATCTGTATTAAATTCCCTCCATTCTTTTCCTGGCTTGATAGATCATCTTTTGTGTAGTGCTAAATCATATTCCATTGTCTGGATGTACCACAATTTATACATTCACTTAGTAAAAGATATCTTGAATGATTCCAAGTTAAGGCAATTATGAATAAAGCTGCTATAATTATTCATGTACAGGTTTTTGAATGGATATAAGTTTTTAACTAACTTCTTTTGTAAATACCAAAGAGTAAAATCGCTGAATCATATGGTAAGAGTATAGTTAGTTTTATAAGAAACTGCCAAAATGTCTTCCATAGAGGCTATATCATTTTGCATTCCTGTTTGCAATGAATGAGATTGCCTGTCCTTTCGCATCCTAGCCAGCATTTGGTGTTATCGGTGTTCTAGATTTTGGTCATTCTAATGGGCGTGTACTGGTATCTCATTATTTTAATGTGCACATCCCTGGTAACAAAAATGTGAAGCATCTTTTGATGTACTTATTTGCCATCTGTAAATCTTTTTTGGCAAAATGTCTGTTATAGTCTTCATCCTATTTTACCATTAGATTGTTTTATTGTTAAATATTAACAATTCTTCATATATTTGGGATAATAATCTTTTATCAGGTGTGTCTATTGCAAATATTTTCTCCCAGTTGTTGGCATGTCTTGTTTCTTTTCATATTTTCATTCACAGAGCAGAAGTTTCTAACTTTAATAAAGCCCAGCTTATCAATTAATTATTTCATGGCTAGTGCCTTTGGTGTTGTATTCCAAAAGTCGTCACCATACCAAAGGCCATCTAGAATTTCTCCTTTCTAATCTGCTAGCAGTTTTTTTTTTTTTCTTAAGATTTTATTTATTTATTTTTAGAGAGAGGGGAAGGGAGGGAGACAGAGAGGGAGAGAAACAGCAATGTATGGTTGCCTCTCACATGGCCCTCACTGGGGACCTGGCCCGCAACCCAGGCATGTGCCCTGACTGGGAATCGAACTGGGACCCCTTGGTTCCCAGCCCACACTCAATCCACTGAGCTACATCAGCCAGGGCTTCTAGCAGTTTTATAGATTTGGTTTTCTGCCTTCAATTTCTTTCATCATTGTCTTATAGCTTTCAGTTTATAGCTGTCTTTCAATTTCTTGGTTAAATCCCTGGGCATTTTATTATTTTTGATGCAATTTAAATGTGATTGTTTACTTAGTTTCTCTTTCTGATAGTTCATTATTAGTGTACAGATATGCAAGTATAATTTGTATATTGATTTGTATCCTGAAATTTTACTGAGTTAATTTATTAGTTATAAATCGTTTTCAGTGGCATTTTAATGATACTTTAAATTTTTATTTTACACTGTTATTACATAGAAATATAATAATTTTGTATACTGAGTTGGTAATCTGCCATGTTGCTTAACTAGCTTATTAACTTCTAATAGTGCTTTTGTAGAGCCATCAAATTTTCTGTATAGATAATCTTGTCATCTAAAAGTAAAGACTTTTATTTCTTCCTTTTCCATTGGATACCTTTTAATTCTTATTCTTTTATTTTATTGTCTACGCCTTTGGTATAATGTTGAATAAAATTGGTGAAAGCAGGCCCCTTTGTCTTTTTCCTGATTTTTCAGGTAAAAGCATTATTTTGCTTTTGTCATTAGGAATATTATTAGTCGTTGTGTTTTGTAGTTGCTCTTAATCAAGTTGATGTAGTTCCCTTTTATTCAGAGTTTCATGAAAGGAATGTATTCTGAATATGTCAAACATTATAATTGATTTTTCTTTTTTATTTACTTTATATTGTGAATTAAATTTATTGCAAATTTAAACCAACTTTGCTATCATGGGAGAAACCTTATTCTTTTAAAATATTGTTGAATTAGCTGCGCTAAATTTTCATTTAGAAGTTTTGCATTTATATTCATGAAAGAGGGTCCTGCTGTTTTATATTCTGATACTGTCATTCTCTAGCACTGGTGTTATCATAATGCTGGCCTCATAAAGTGAGTTTGAAAATATTTACTCCATTTTAGTTTCCTGGGAAAACTTCTATAGATATGGCATTATTTCTTCTTTTTATTTTTATTGAAGATAAACAAATGGACTACATCAAACTAAAAAGCTTCTGCACAACAAAAGAAACAATCAACACAATGAAAAAGGAAACCACTGTATGGGAGAACATACCTGTCAATAATATATCTGAAAAAGGGTTAACTTCCAAAATATATAAAGAATTTATACAACTCAACACCAGGAACAAATGATCTAATTTTTAAAATGGTCCAAGAGCCCTGGCTGGTGTGGCTCAGTTGGTTGGGCATTGCCCCACAAACCAAAATGTCGAGGGTCAATTCCTAGTCAGAGCAGATGCTTGGTTTGCGGTTCGGTCCTGTCTCTGGTTGTGACACATGCAGGAGGCAACTGATCAATGTTTTTCTCTCACATCAGTGTTTCTCTCCTTCTCTTTCCCCTCCTTCCCCATCTTTCTGAAATCAATAAAAGAAAAATAAATAAATACAATCTTTTAATGGGCAAAGGACCTGAAAAGACACTTCTTCAAAGAGGACAAATAGCATTATTTCTTCTTTAGAGGTACAATTTTTGGTGAAGCCATTGGGCTCTAAGGTTTAACTTTTTTCATCTCCATGTATCCCCCCTACATCCTCTCCCACCACTACCCACTCTCCTTCCCCTATAGTCACCACACTGTTCTCCATGTCCATAAGTTGTTTCTCTTTTTTTCTTCTTTGCTCAGTTCCTCCATCTCCCCAGCACTCCAGCTTCCAAGCTGTCAGCCTGTTCTCTATCAGTTTGTCTCTGTTTTGCTTGTTAGTTCTGTTTGTTCATTAGATTCCACATATGAGTGAAATCATATGGTACTTCTCTTTCTCTGACTGGCTTATTTATCTTATCATAATGTTCTCCAGGTCCATCCATATTATTGCAAAGAATAAAATTTTCCTCTTTGTTATGGCCAAGTAGTATTCCACTGTATAAATGTAACACAATTCCTAAAAGAATTTCACTCTGATTTTTTATTTATCATTTATGTATTATCATTCTATTGCAGTTGTCCCAATTTTCCCCCTTTGCTCTCCTCCACCCATCCCACCTCCCACTCCACAGTCAATTACCACACTGTTCTCCATGTCCATGGGTCACTCATACATGTTCTTCATCTAGTCCCTACCCAATATTTATACCGATATTCTTCTAGATCCACCCCCTGGTCAGTTTCAGTCTGTTCCATGTTTCCATGCCTGTGGTTCTATTTTGTTCATTAGTTTATTTTGTTCATTAGACTCCTCTCATAGGTGAGATCAAATGGAATGTGTCTTTCACCTCCTGGCTTAATGCATAATGCTCTTCATTTCCATTCATGCTGTCCCAAAAGATAGGAGTTCCTTCTTTCTTTCTTCTGTGTATTATTCCATTATGTAAATGTACCACAGCTTTTTGATCCACTCATTTATTGATGGGCATGTGGGCTGTTTCCAGCACTTGGCTATTGTAAATTGTGCTACTGTGAACATAGAGGTACATAAGGTCTTTTGAATCGGTGGTTCAGAATTCTTAGGATATATTCTCAAGAGCAGAATTTCTGTGTCCGTTTTTAGTTTTTTTAAGGAAATTCCATACTGTTTTTCACAGTGTCTGCTCTAGTCTGCATTCCCACCAACAGTGCACTAGGGTTCCCTTTTCTCTACATCCTCATCAGCACTTGTTGTTTGTTGATTTATTAATGATAGCCATTCTGACAGGTGTGAGATGATACCTCTGATGGCTAGTGATACTGAGCATCCTTTCATATGTCTCTGGGCCCTCCATATGTCCTCTTTGGAGAAGTGTCTGTTCAGGTCTTTTGCCCATTTTTTAATTGGATTGCTTGTCTTCCTGGTGTTGAGTCATATGAGTTCTTTATATATTTTGTGATCAAACTCTTGTCTGATGTATCATTGGCAAATATGTTTTCCCATATAGTCAGTTCCCTTTTCATTTTGATAATGGTTTCTTTAGCCATGTAGAAACTTTTAAATTTGATGTAGTTCTATTTATTTATTTTTTCCTTTATTTCCTTTGGCCTAGGAGATATACTGACAAAAATAATGCTACATGGGATATCTGAAATTTTCCTGCCTGTGTTTTCCCCTAGGACTTTTATGGTGCCATGACTTATATTTAAGTCTTTTATTCATTTTTAGTTCATTCTGCTGTATGGCGTAAGTTGGTAGTCTAGTTTCATTTATTTGCATGTACCAGTCCAGTTCTCTCAACAGCATTTATTGAAGAGTCTATCCTTATTCCATTGTATGCTTTTATCTCCTTTGTCAAATATTAATTGACCATAGAGACTTGGGTTTATTTATGGGCTCTCCATTCTGTTCTATTGATCGTTGTGTCTGTTCTTATGCCAGTACCAGACTGTTTTGATTACAGTGGCCTTGAAGTATAATTTGATATCAGGTATATAATTCCTCCTATTTGTTCTTCTTTCTCAAAATTGCTGAGGCAATTTGGGATCTGTTGGTTCCTTACAAATTTTGGAAATATTTGTTCTAGATCTGTGAAATATGCCATTGGTATTTTAACATGAAATGTGTTGAGTCTGTATAAATTGCTTTGGGTAGTATGGACATTTTAATGATGTTAATTCTTCTAATCCATGAATACGGTATATGCTTCCATTTATTTGTATCTTCCTTAATTTGATTCTTCAGTGTTCTATCGTTTTCCAAGTACAGACCTTTTACCTCCTTGGTTAAGTTTATTCCTAGGTATTTTATTTCTCTCGTTGCTATAGTGAGTGGGATATTTTTTCCTAGTTTTTCTTTCTGATAGTTCATTGTAAGTGTACAAAAATGCCATCGATTCTGAATATTGACTTTGTAGTCAAATATTTTGCCAAATTCACTTCTTAGGTCAAGTAGTTTTTGGTGAGTTTTCTATGTACACTATCATTTCATCCGCAAATAATGACATTTTTACTTCCTCTTCTCCAATTTGGATGTCTTTGATTTCTTTTCTTGTCTAATCACTGTGGCTGGAACTTCCAGTACTATGTTAAATAGAGTGGTGAGAGCAGATACACTTGTCTTTTTCCTGATCTTAACAGGAAAGCTTTTAGTTTTTGCCCATTGAGTATAATGTTGGCTGTAGGTCTCTCATCCATGGCTTTTATTATGTTAAGGAATGCTCCCTCTATTCCCACTTTGTTGAGTGTTTTTACTATAAATCAGTGCTGGATTTCATCCACTTTTTCAGCATCTACTGATATGATCATGTGGTTTTTGTCCTTCATTGTTTATGTGATGTATTATGTTTATTGATTTGCAAATATTGCACCCTCCTTGCATCCCTGGAATGAATCCCACTTGATCATGGTGCGTGATCTTTTTAATGTGTTGCTGAATCCGGATTGCCAATATTTTGTTGAGGATTTTAACATCTATGTACATCAGAGATATTGGTCTATCTCCAGGCTAGGGATACAGGTTTCTATTGGTCTATTGGTCTATAGTTTTCTTTCTTTGTACTGTCTTTACCTGGTTTTGGAATTACAACTCTACTGGCCTTGTTCATTGTTCATGTTCAAAAAGAGTTTGGGAGTCCTCCTTCTTCTTGAATTTTTTTCGGAATAGTTTGAGAAGGATAGGAGTTAGTTTTTCCTTAAATATTTGGTAAAATTCACCTGTGAAACTGTCCTATTTAAGACTTTTGTGTGCTGGGAGTTTCTGGCTTCAATTTCACTCATTGTTATCAGTCTATTCAGGTTTCTGTTTCTCTTGATTAAGTTTTGGAAGCTTGTATGTTTCTAGATGTTTGTCCATTTCACCCAGGTAGTCTAATTTCTTGGCATATAGTTCATAGTAATTTCTAACAATGCTTTGTATTTCTTTCGTGTTGGTTGTAACTTCTCCTTTTTCATTTTTTATTTTATTTAGTTGGGTCCACTCTCTTTTTTTCTTGATGAATCTGGTTAAAAGTTTGTCAGTTTTGTTTATCTCTTTAAAAGAAACTCACCCCTGGGTTTACTGATCCTTAGAATGATTTTTTTTTTTTTAGTCTTTATGTCATTTAATTCTGCTCTGATCTTGATTATTTCATTCCTTCTACTCACTCTGGATGTTATTTGTGTTGTTCCTCTAGGTCTTGTAGGTGTAGAGTAGGGTATTTATTTGAGATTTTTCTATCTCCATTAGGTAGGCCTGTATTGCTATGAACTTCCCTCTCAGTATTGTCTTTGCTGTGCCCCATAAGTTTTGTGTTGTTTTGTGTTCATTCTCATTTGTTTCCAGATACTTTTTGATTTCTTCTTTGATCTCATTGTTGACCCATTCATTATTTAATAGCACGTTAGTCAGTCTCCATGTATTTGAATGTTTTAGGATTGTTTCCTTGTGGTTAGTTTCTAGTTTCAATCCACTGTCATCTGAGCACATTGCGTCATATGATTTCAATTTTCTTGAATCTGTTGAGGCTTCTTTTGTGTCCTACTGTGTGGTCTGTCTTTGAAAATGTTCCATGTTTATTTGCAAAGAAAGTTAATTTTCTTCCTTGGGGTGAAAGGTTCTATATATATCAATTAAGTCCATTTAATCTATAGTGTCATTCAGTGCCACAATATCCTTGTTGATTCTTTGTTTGGAAAATCTGTCTATTGTTGACAGTGGGGTGTTAAAATTCCCTATGATGACTGTGTTGTTGTTAATATCTTTCTTGACATCCTCTAAGATTTTCTTTATATATTTAGGTGCTCCTATGTTGGGTACATATATGTCTCCAAAGGTTATATCATCCTGTTGGACTACTCGCTTAAGTACTATGCAGTGACCTTCTTTGTCCCTTTTTATGGCCTTTGTTTTGAGTCTATTTTGTCTGATATAAGTATTGCTACCTCACCCTTCTTTTCATGTTCTTTCACTTGGAATATTTTTTCCATCCTTTCACTTCAACCTGTGTAGATCTTTTGTTCTGATATAGGTCTCTTGTAGAGAGCATATAGGTGAATCATTTTCTTATCCATTCAGTTATCCTTTGTCTTTTGATTGGAACATGTAATCCATTTATGTTTAAGGATATTGATAGGTACCTATTCATTGCTATTTTTTTCTATACCCGTGTTTCACTAGCTCTCTCTGTCTCTCTCTCTCTCCCGATCATTTCTTCTTTTTATAGCAGTCCCTTTAGCATCTCTTGCAGGGCTGACTTGGTGGAGATGTACTCTTTCAGCTTTCTTTTGTATGGGAAGCTCTTTATTTCGTGTTCCATTTTAAGTGAGAGCCTTGCTGGATAGAGTAGTCTTGGTTGTAGGTCCTTGCCTTTTGTTACCTGGAATAGTTCATGCCAATCCTTTCTGGCTTGTACTGTTTCTTTTGAGAACACAGATAACAGCCTTATTGGAGCTCTGTTATATGTTACTAGCTATTTCTTCTTTGTTGCCTTTAATATTCTCTCTTTGTCCTTAAATTTCCATTTTAATTATGATGTGTCTTGCTGTAGGCCTCTTTTGGTTCATCTTGATTCTGACCTTCTGTGCTTCCTGAACTTGCATGCCTTTTCCCATCACCAAGTTAGGAAAATTTTCTGTCATTATTTGTTCAAACAGGTTTTCTATCCCTTGCTCCTTTTCTTCTCTTTCTGATATTCCTATGATGCAAATGTTGTTATGTTTTATGTTGTTCAAAAGCTCCCTTAAACTATCCTCATTCTTCTTGAGTCTTTTTTTGTTTTGTTCCTCTGATTGGGTATTTCCTTCTACCTTGTCTTCCAATTGCTAATGCTTTCCTCTGCTTCATCTACCTGCTTTTAATTCCTTCTAGTATATTTTTCATTTCAGATACTATATTCTTCATTTCTTCCTGGTTCTTATTCATAGTTTCTATTTCTTTTTCATGCTGCTATAGTTCCACCCATTAAGTTCCTTGCAGGTCCCATAAAGTTCCTTGTATTTTTCACTGAGTTCCTTGAGCATCCTTATAACCATTATTTTGAATTCTATGTCTGATAGATCGCTTGCCTCATTTCATTTAGCTCTCTTTCTGGTAATTCCTCCTTTCCTTTCAATTGGTGATTATTTCTTTGTCTCCCCATCTTAGGTTAGGTGACTCGTTTTCTTTATTTCTGCATCTGAGATAGCTCTGCTTTGTCTGCCTGTCTTTGTGGAATGGACTTCTGTAGTAGGAGTTCCTTGTGACTCAGTGGTGCAGTCTCTTTGATCTCTTGATCCAGGTGCTCTAGGCTTGCCCTATATTTGGTTTATGTGGGCTCTATTTGTTGTACTTGAGCTTTGATTATTGATGGCTCATTCATTGTTGGGTCCTTCCCTTCAGATGGCTGACTGTGAGTCACAACCCCTGCCACATCTTGTATGGTGTTGTACAGGTGCAGGTTAACAAAGCAATTCTACCAAGAAAACCAAACCCACACCAGCAAAAATACCCCACTACCACATCAGCAATATCAATAGCAGTTTAGCAAATATTAATAAAGGTGAAAGAGATTGAGAAATTATAAGATAGGAAAAAAGAAATATGAGATGACTAGAGGAGAGAAGACCGATTTTGAGAAGAAATAAGGAGGAGAAATAATTAGAGAAGGGAATAGAAATTAAGTGATTAAAGGGAATGAATAAAATTTAAAACATAAGTAAAACAGGGAAGGGTTTTGACAAAATGGAGTAAGAAAGGGGAGGAGTATAATATGAGGTTTGAAATAAAATTTGAAAATAGTGAACCAAAGGGAACAAATTTGCAGAAAAACCACAACAGGGTCAATAACAATGACAGCTGAACAAGATTAATAAAGGTGGGAAGAGAATAAGAATATTATATGAAAGAAAAAAGAGAATGTGAGATGTCTATAGTAAAGAGAAATGACTTTGAGAGGATAGAGGGAGAAGAAAGCATGGGAGTAAGGAATAGAATCCAGACTAAGAAAGGGAAAAAGTAAAATTCCAAACTCAAATAAGCATGGGAAGTAAGAAGGAAAATGGAGTAAGACAGGAGGATAGTAACCTATGAGATTTGAAATTTTTTAAAAAATAGTGAACAAATAAGAATACAGTTGGAGAAGAACAGCAATAAATGTAATATCCATGACAAACATGCCACAATTTATAAATATGGAAAGAAAATAAGAATATTATAAGAAGGGAAAAAATAATGAGAGCTAACTAAAAGAAAGAAGAATGATTTTGAGAGTATAGAGGGAAGAAAAATAATAAAAGGAAAAGGAATGAGGCATAGCATGGGGGGAAATAAGATTTACAACAAAAATAATAAAGGGCAGGAAGAAGGGAAAATGGAGTAAGACAAGGAAAGGTTACAATGTGGTATTTAAAATAAAAATAAAATTTAAAAAATCATATAAGAATCTAAAGGAAAAGAAATAAAACACAAAGAATAGTGACTTAGTTGGAATACAGTTGACACAAAAGAAGAAGTCTTAAGTGGCTATGCAAAAGAGAAAAACACCCCAAATTCTGAAGGGGAATGAGGTGGAATTTGCTGCAGCAGATTTTGGTGTTTGGGTTCTGCCTTCTCTTTCTGGGTCCACCTCTAGTATTTTATCAGCTCAAGGTCCTGGGGTGGGTCATCCAACTTCTGGCAGCACCTCTTGTATGACCTTCACTTGCCTCTAGAGGGGCCTTCTATTGCTATTGGGAGTGTGAGACCCCTGGGTCTCCCCTGGGAGGCACTGTTCAGTCTTCTGGAAAAACTGTGAATGTGTTCCCCCTGCCCCCGCACTACCCATCTTGGTTGGTCTCAGTTTATTTCCAAGAATGCAGTTGCTGATGTACTAACTGTCCTTTTCAAGAAAGGGAGCAATCTGTGCAGAGTGTCAGCTCTTTCTTTCTTGGTGCTGATGGCATCTCTGTGTGTGAGCCAAGGCTGGGTGGGGCCCTGCCTCCCTCTTGTTGCACTGATTTCTGGTTTCCCTGCTTTGCTGGCCTCAGTGGAATAGGGCCCTAGGAACCAGTGTGTTTTGTCTCCCTGAGAGAAGTTCAAAATGGGTCATTTCTCTTTTTGTCTTTCTCTTGTGGATATGTATCCTATATGGGGTTATTGAGCCTGTCCTGCTTGTTTTGCAGAGCTTCCCAGTTGGATGGCAGCGGAATGGTGCCTGATATAGGGGGTGGGGACTGGGTGAGTACTTCCCTTCCTGGAGGTTTGATCTCTGCCGGCTGGGGAAGGGAACTCTGCTTGGCTGTAAATAATCTCAGGTGCCCATCCAGTTCCCAGCCCACTGCCCTCACAGCAGACAGAGTCCCAAACTCTCCATTTTGAGCTGCCTCTGGCCTGCTAGCTGTGCCAGGATGGGGACAAAATAGGTCCTGACTGGGACCTTTCTGATCTCTCTGCCCAGCTGTAGTCAGTGGGAGCAAACCATGCTTTCAATCTTTTCCTTTTACTGGCAGGAAAAACGTGCATGGGGTCCCTGCCCAGCATGCTTCAGCTCCCCTTTTAAAAAGTCTTTCTGGGCACACTCACTGCAGTACTGAGTCACTGTGTGGTTTTCCACAAGCACCAACCTCCCCTACCCATGCCCTTCCCCCACTACAAAAAGCCAAAGTCTCTCACAGTCCTGGCTGGCTGTGTCCTGCCTCTGCCTGACCCAGGTGCACATAGAGTCCTTCTCTCTGGCACTGTCCAGGTTGGTGTTTGCCCTTGCAGCTCGCTGTGTGTTGTTCACTGTGGGTGTGTGCATCCAAGTCACTGCCCACTCGGGTCTGGGGGTTCTCTGCCCTGGGAGGGGAGAGGGCTGCAAAGCTGCAGTCTCTGACCACGCTCTCCATGGCTGCCAGCACCACACATGGGATATTTCCCCTTCAGCCATTAAAATCTCCTTACCACCTGTTGTGAAGGATCTTCTGTTCTCTTTGGTTTCCAAACTTTATGTCAGCTAAGATTCAGTTGAATGTTCAATTTATTTGTTGGCAGATCAGCCAAGTATCCAAGTTGGGGGCAGCAGCAAGTGGACTTAGCTTCCACCTACTTGGCTGCCATCTTCTCCCTCTCTGTACCACAAAGCTTTATCCGCTCATCTACTGATGGGCACTTGGGCTGCTTCCGAATCTTGGCTATTGGAAATAATGCTGCAATGAACATAGGAGTGCACATATTTTTTCAAATTAGTGTTTCAGATGTCTTGGGATAAATTCCAAAAAGTGCAATTGCTGGGTCATAAGGCAGCTAAATATTTAATTTTTTGAGGTAATTTCATACTCTTTCCATAGTGTTTGTGCCAGTCTGCATCCCCACCAACAGTGCACAAGGGTTTCCCTTTCTCCACATCCTTTCCAACACTTGTATGTTGATTTATTGATGATAGGCATTTTGGCACATTTGAAGTGATATCTTATTGTCATTTTAATTTTCATCTTCCTGATGGCTAGTGATGTTGAGCATCTTTTCATATGTCTGTTGGCTATCCGTATGTCCTCTCTGGAGAAGTCTCTATTTAGGTCCTTTGCCCATTTTATAATTGGATTTTTTGTTCCTAGGGTTTAATTTATTGAAAGCTTTTAAACTGCTAATTCAATTTTTAATAAATATAGAGATATTCAAGTTATCTATTTCTTCTTGAGAGAAGTTTGATACTTTGTGGTTTTTAAAGATTTTGTCCATTTCAGGATTTTATTTCTTTATTGATGGCCTTTGACATTCTATGTATCTCATGGAGTATGTTCATTTCAGGTAAATTCCTAACTATATTGGTCTAAAGTTCTTCATAATATTCTCTGATTCTCCTTCCTGTTGTGTGCCATCACTTTTCTCATTCCTAACACTGTTTATTTGTGACTTCTCTTCATCTGGCCTGAACAATTAGACTAGAATTCCATCAATTTTATTCATCTAAAAGGACTAGATTTTAAGTTACTAGTTAGTAAGTTAATACTAATTAGTATTTTTATCAGATGTACCAATATTTAAAATTGCTGTCTTCTTGATTAATTAACCAATTTATAAGTATAAAATTATTTATCACTGTTAACATATTTTGCTATGAAATCTACTTTTTTCTATGACCAGCTTGGGTTTGATCAGTGTTAACAAAGTGTATATGTTATATCCTACTACCCCTCTTCTTCTAGCCATTTAGTGTATGTTTACAGTGTGCTTACTGAAGGCAGCATGGAGCTGCTTCTTAGCCAAGCCACGGATTTCTTCCTTTAATGGTGGCATGTGGGCCATTGGCATAGAATGTAATCATTACTAAGGCTAGGTTTAAATATACCACTTTGATATTTATTTTCTGTTGGTCCTATCTTTTTTGCTACCTTTTTTCTTCTCCCCCCCCCCCTTTATTAGGATTGAGTATATTTTTAATGACATACTTTATCAGTTTATTTTACTTACAAGCTCCAACCTTTTATTATTTTAGTGATTACTGGGTTTGGAGTAAAAGTATTTAAGTGATATCATACAACTTCACAAATAATATAAAAATATTATAATATACTTCAGTAACTCCCCGAATTGTGTTATTGTTGTCATACATTTAATTTCTACATGCTACAAACACCACATTGTATTGAAACACCACATCGAAATTAGAGCTAAAATACTGTTCCTTATAGTATTTTATATCTGTGTTACTAGTAAGGTTTAATGGTTTGATTTTTTTTTTTTTGGTCCTTCATTCTAGGTATATTTTTCTTTATTGCATGCTTGGTAGTATTTGTTTGGATGAAAGATATTATGAATTTTTTGGTGCTACATAATTTTCTATTTTTTGAGGTTTATAATTGTTAGAATTTGATGCAAGGACTATTTAAATTACTTGGAAGCAGTTTGGTTTGAGCCTGACTTTCAAAATTTTTTAGGCATGATCAGGTGATATTTAGTCTAAGGCTAATTATTTCAACCACTAAAGCATTAAGGCCTTTCAGAGTTCTCTACCAAATAAGTCAAGAATGATTAGGTTTCCATGCTGGTGGAAACAGGCAATATTTGTGCGAACATTGGGTACTGTTACTTTAACCTTTAGTTGGTTCTTTCCCAGCCACAGGTAATTTCCTCACATGTGTGTGCTGATCAGCACTCCGCCAATTGTTCTAGGGCAACACTCTGCAGATACCGTGAGATCTGTTCTTTCTGACACTTCACCCTGCGAACATCATTTAACTTGATCTCTGTAGATTCTCAGTTCCATCTGCTCAACTCAGGGAGTCCAGCCCCACTGTCTGGGTTATGGTTTTTGCTTTAAGACCTAGAAATTCTTGTAGTAGGAAGCTAGGGTAATTGTTAGGCTCACTTAGTTTATTTTTCATTCCTCAGAGATGCTTTTCTTTCATGACTTCTGGTTTCTTGAAGGCCATTGTTTCCAGTGGGAACGTCAATTTGCTCCCTGTTACTCCATCATGATTAGAAACAGAAGTCCCTCCTTTTTATAAACTGCTAAGCACGAACTGAATCTTCATCACCTCTCTCCACACTTTAGTTTCTGGTGACAAAAAAAAAAAAAAAAAAAACCACCTCCTTTTGACCAATATAAAATTTCTACTATCAATAAAACTTATTATCATTTCAAAAACACGATCCCTAATTTAATTCTCCTTTACTGCGTTAACCTTTGCTTTTTTTCCATACTGACTATATCTTCAATTAGCCATTTATTTTCCTAGCAATTCTTTAATTTCTTGATTTACTTCCCAACATCCTTTCTAAAAGTTCTCATAAAATCAATGTTCAAAAGCAATAGAGATCTTCTCTTTGTGAATGACACTTTTAAAAATGAGAAAGTTTTCTGCAGTAGTGAGTGGAAATTTCATTTCTCATTGGCGTAAATCTCAAATCTCATTGGCAAGAAATGGAAAATGTTATGCCCCTCAAACTGAGCAGCAACAAGAGGAAGACGATTACTATGTGTGGTTGTTCTGATGAGAATGTATTCATGATTTAAATGGAAGAAGAGTGGGAAAGTGAACAAAATTTTATCCCAGCTGATATTGGGACACTGTCAGGAAGACAACTGACCATATTTGCTCTATGTTGCCTCTTTTACGCTAAAAATTCTGCCAAGTCTGTAGTGTTTAGCTTTCCCACACATAACATTGTTCCCCATCATTTTACCTTCGAATACGCTGTATTTCTACTTGGAATGCATAACTCCCTTCTCCATTCTACCTGTGGTTAATTCTGATTTATAACTTAAAAGATAATTCAGGGATCAACTGTTACTAGGGTTTTATTGACTCCCATGTAGATATTCATAGTGCATTTTGCATATTTCTATCATTAATTTGTCTAAAATAGAATTTAATTATCAGTGTATGATCATGTGTCATTTTTTATCACTAGGTCTATAAGAATAATGTATGCATATATTGACTGAATAGTATTTAGACATATGATTTAATAATAGGAAATAATTTTCACACCACACAATTTTTATTTTGGCTAAGGAAAATCCAAAAGAAACCTGAAAGTTTGTCTCCTCTTAATTAGAACATCCTGAGATCATCCTAAGACGGGTAGGATGGACATTTCTCAGTTCCTGTCATTTGTGGGGCCATGCAAGATTAGCTTTAGTGACCCAGACTTAAAATTAATCTGGCTTTGGTCATTTTGATGTAAACCAGCTATTAATTATAAAAACATGTGGAGTTATGTGCTTATATAGCTTTTTAAACAAAAACCTTCTTTATGTAGTTCATCATTCTTCTTTTACTTATTTTCGCCCATTTTAAAGTTATTTTCAAATTCAAAAATAAAAACAAAATATGAAAATAAATTTTTTTAAATGCCACTCATAAGGAACAGTTTTGATAAACAATTTGATTACACTTGTATAGTCTCTCTTTTTTTTTTTAGATTTTATTTATTTATTTTTAGAGAGAGGAGAAGGGAGGGAGAAAGAGAGGGAGAGAAACAGCAATGTATGGTTGCCTCTCACATGGCCCCCACTGGGGACCTGGCCCGCAACCCAGGCATGTGCCCTGACTGGGAATCGAACCGGGACCCTTTGGTTCCCAGCCCGCGCTCAATCCACTGAGTTACACCAGCCAGGGCTCTAGTCTCTTAATTACAGTAGTTGTTTCTTCATTATCCAATTATTTTTAAATAAACTTTTCAAAAATAGTTTCAGATGAACAGAAAAGTAGCAAAAGTAAGAGTTCCCATATATGCCACACTCAGTTTTCCCTGCTGTTAAGATTTTACCCAAGTGTGGTATGTTTGACACAACCAATGAACCAGAGTTGACTAAATCCATATTTTAAGTGTATTTCCTTGTTTGTTTGTTTTTCTAATATGCTGGTTTGGAGAAGTACTCATCAGCTATTTTGTAGAATTTCCTCTGGGAATTTTCTGATGTTTTTATCATGCTTAAGCTGAGATTATGGGTTTTGGAAGGTAAAACACAGAGGTGACAGGCAGTTTTCATCAAATTATATAAAGGACACATGTTACCAACACAATGTATCACTATGGATGTTAAGTAAGATCATGTGGTTAAGGCGGTGCTTGTCAGGTTTCTACAGTATGAAGTTATTCTTCTCCCGCTTTCCATACTGTTCTGCTTGAAAGGAAGTCACTATGTGCAGCCCAGTTTTAAGGTTGGGGAATTAGAACCCTTGAGGGAGCTATAGCTACATACATTAATTGGAATTCTCTTGCTCAGGATATTTGTCTACATTATGTGTCTATCTAATCTATATGTCCATTTAATTTCAATATAGGCTCAGGTATATTTATTTTCTCAATTGGTTTGCAATCAGATATTACTTTAGTTTATTGCTAAATTTTCATCTTTGACCATCGAGACCTCTATCAGTTGGCTCCTATGTCCCTTTGACATATTTAAATTGGTTTTATTTTTTAAGCATTTCCTTCATTTCTGACACTGAAAGGTGCTTTAGGTTCATCTTCTGTATTCCCTGGCTTACCACTAGAGTCAGTCATTTCTCCCTAAAGCTCATTCCCTTTTGTTAGAGAATGGTATTAAAAACCTAAACTGGAACATGGGTTTGCTTGTTGCCTTGTGGTGTTGCTTCATACCCTCAGCTGACAGAGCAAAGAAATGTATGTGTATATAGTAGCAAGTATACAAAACGTATCTATAATTACTTTTCCAACTTTGTTCATGTATAATTGGTATATAACACTGTGTAAGTTTAAGTTGTACAATATGATGATTCGATGTACATACATACTGCAAAGTGATTACCATAATACCGCAATAGGGTTAACTAATCCTTCAGTTGCCTCACATAATTACCACTTTTTCTGGTGGTAAGAACATTTAAAATCTACTCTCTTAGCAACATTTATGTCCATGATACAGTATTGTTCACTGTTTTCACCATATTTTACATTAGGAACTTAGTTATTTCATAAATAGAATGTTATACTCTTTGAACAACCTCTCCCCATTTCCCCAAACCCCAGCCCCTGACAACCTCCATTTCAATCTCTTCCTATAATTTAGATTTTTAAAATTCCATATATGATTGAGAGTCTAATTTACTTCGCTTTGCATAATGCCCTCGGGTTCCATTCATAGTGTCACAAATGACAGAATTTCCTTTTTCTATGGCTGAATAATATACCATTATATAAATACAAGGTCTGTCCAGAAGGTATCCAGCCACACAATATGAAAAATAGAGACATTATTGAAAAATATACAAGATACAAGAAATGATAGGACAATGACACCTCCGTCCCCTTCAAAGTAGGCACCTTGGGACCTCACACAGTTCTCCCAATCAACATCAGCTGCCTCATCATATTTTCCTGAATCTTATCAATGGTCTGAAACCTCTTCCCTTTTAAAGGTGATTTTAGTCTGGGGAAAAGCCAGAAGTCACAGGACACCAAATCTGGCCTGCAGGGGTTCTGAGTCACTGGGGTGAATTGATGTTTTGCCAAAAACTCTGCATGAGATGTGAAGAAGCTGCCAATCACCAGTTGCCCATAGCTGCGGGCTTCTAGATCATCCAAATAGTTTCCATGGAGGAATGTTCAAGCTTAATGCAACATTTGATGTAGATTTGTTACTCTACTCACTCATTTTAAATGTGATGGCCACAAAGTATATACACTCGGTCAGCCTGGTAACCTGGCTACCAGGTCACATCAGTGTTGTGAAAACCATTCTCATTATGTAAACAGTGGTTGGACTTTTCCCAGACAGACTATATATATAATATATACAGCAGGAACAGAATGTTTGAAGTCTTACGTTGAATCCTTAGCCTGATTTCAATGAAAGCTGTAAATAAGAATTAAGAATTTGGGAATGCTGGATCCCTTTGGAGCTCTTCTGGTTTCTAACTAACCCACTGGTCTTACTATGCACTACTCTTATCACTGACATCATAATATAATTCAGCTAGCTTCATGATTATGCATAATTCTTTCATACTGACATAAAATAACTTATAGGAAAGGGTAAATATGTTTATAAAGACTTTTTACTATTATTGTACAGCTTAACAAATTAATCTAAAAAACAAAATGTCCACCTTTTGTCAAACCATGCCTTTATGATTTCATGTATATGCAAAATAAAATGGCATATTTCACTTATTTTTAATTATATAAAGTGGTTTGCATATTATGATTATGAAAATATATTTTAAGACACTTAAAATATAAAAATAGTGATAATAATAAAGTTACAAATTCAAAATTCTCACATAAAATCAAAAAAGCCTCAGAGTTCCAGCCAAGATGGAGGCGTAGGTAGACACACTGTGCCTCCTCGCACAACCAAAAGAACAACAACAATTTAAAAAACAAAAAAAAAATAACCAGAACTGACAGAAAAATTGAACAGTATGGAAGTCTGACAACCAAAGAGTTAAAGAAGACACGTTCATCCAGACCAGTAGGAGGGGCGGAGCTGGCAGCTGGGGTGGAGAGGGCTCCAGGCGAGGCAGTGGCTGGAGGACCAGGAGGGCAAGGCAGCAGCCGGCAGAGGCAGTGGAGCTGCAGCTTGCAAACCGGGTGGTCCTACATTCACATGCAGATAAACTGGGAGAAAAAATTGAGGAGCGGAGCAGACTGAGAAGCCCAGGGGCCCAGCACCGGGGGAAATAAAGACTCAAACCACTGATTGAAAACACCTGTGGGCGTTGAGGAGGCAGCGAGAGGAAATCCCAGCCTCACAGGGGAGTTTGTTGGAGAAACCCACAGGGTCCTAGAACAAGCCTTCCCATGTGGGAATCAGCACCAGAAGGGCCCAATTTGCTTGTGGGTAGCAGGGGGAAGCAACTGAAATCCAGCAGAGAGTGGAGCAAGCGCCATTGTTCTCTCTCGGACCCCTCCCCCACAAACAGTGTTGCAACGCAACGACATGGGTTACCCCACCCCAGTGAACACCTAAGGCTCTGCCCCTTAAAGTAACAGGTGCTCCAAGAAAAAACAAATGGCCCAAACAAAAGAAAAGATCAAAACTCCAGAAAAAATATAACTAAGCCACGAAGAGATAGCCAACCTATCAGATGCACAGTTCAAAACACTGATAATCAGGATGCTCACAGGATTGGTTGAATTCGGTTGCAATTTAGATGAAAAAATGAAAACTATGCCAAGTGAAATAAAAGAAAATGTACAGGGAACCAATAGTGAGGGGAAGGAAACTGGGACCCAAATCAATGGTGTGGACCAAAAAGAAGAAAAAAAACATTCAACCAGAAAAGAATGAAGAAACAAGAATTCAAAAAAATGAGAAGAGACTTAGGAACCTCCAGGACATCTTTAAATGTTCCAACATTTGAATTATAGGGGTACCAGAAAAAGAAGAGGAATAGCAGGAAACTAAAAACTTATTTGAAAGAATAATGAAGGAGAACTTCAGCAATCTGGCAAAGAAAATAGACTTCCAGGAAGTCCAGGAAGCTCAGAGAGTCCCAAAGAAGTTGGACCCTAGGGGGAACACACCAAGACACATCATAATTACATTATCCAATATTAAAAATAAGGAGAGAATCTTAGAAGCAGCAAGAGAAAAGGGGACAGTTACCTACAAAGGAGTTCCCATAAGACTATCAGCTGATTTCTCAAAAGAGACCTTACAGGCAAGAAGGGGCTGGAGAGAAGTATTCCAAGTTATGAAAGGCAAGGACCTACATCCAAGATTACTCTATCCAGCAAAGCTTTTATTTAGAATGGAAAGGCAAATAAAGTGCTTCTCAGACAAGATCAAATTAAAGGAGTTCATCATCACCAAACCCTTATTATATAAAATGTTAAAGGGATTTATCTAGGAAAGGGAGGATGAAAAAGTATGAACAGTGGAATGACAGCAAACTCACAGTTATTAAAAACCACACCCAAAACAAAAATAAAAGCAAACTAAGCAGACAACTGGAGCAGGAGCAGAACCACAGAAATGGAGATCACATGGAGGGTTATCAACGGGGAGTGGGAGGGGGAGAGAGGGGGGAAGGATACAGAGAATAAGCAGCATGGGTGGTGGGTACAGGATGGACTGGGGGAGGATTGGAATAGTGTGAGAAATGTGGAAGCCAAGGAGCTTGTGCTTATGACCCATGGACATGAAATAAAGGGGGGGAATGTGGGTGGGAGGGGGTGTGCATGGCAGAGGGGAATGGGGGGAAATGGGACAACTGTAATAGCATAATCAATAAAATATATTAAAAAAATTTAAAAAGCCTCAAAAGACATGTTTCTCATGTTTCGATCTTTAACCATTATCCATAGACAATTAAGGCAAATCACAGTGCACTTTGCACTTGACATTACTAAGCCTATAAATGAGCGTGTCTATGTGTCTATATGTATGTGTGTGTGCATTGCACAAAAGAGACACATGTAACAATGACTTAGAATGCACACCTTGAAATCCATTCAGCAATTTATGGAGGTATAGCAACCATTTTTTATGGTGTCTTACTTCACATATGCTGTGATCCATGATACTAAAACTATCCAAACAAAGCTCAAGGTCACTTAAAAGAAAGTATTGATTATTTTAGAAAATAAGTAGTTAGGAAAAACCCTACACATCTATACAAGCTAGGTTAAGCATCACTTTTGAAGGCTAAAGAATTGCATTTGTCTGGACTGAAAAACCTAAGTTTAGATAAAGAATCTAGCAATAAAGCTGAAAGGCAGAAAGGATAAAAGGAACAGGGTATTATTAATGCTTATCAGTCCTTAGGTCCATGCAGTTCAATGACAGTTTCAAAGGGATGTGCTGATAAAAGCTTTGCTTGTAGTTCGACACCGTGTGCAGCAGTTCCAGTAAGCCTCTTGCACAACAAAGAAAGCGAAGACACTTCTGAAGCTTGAATAGAGGGATAACAGCTCTGAACACAGGTGGCTGGAAGCCTTTCCCTCAGGCTTTTGAGATATATACATGCATGCATATATATACACGTATGTACACACACATATATGATTTTATATATGATATACTATAACACTTGAGATATATTGATGTATATATAGATATATATCTCATATATATAAAATTACTGTGTTAATACCAAAGAGGTAACTGAAATTATTGCCTTAGTCCTAGAAATTTTTATGAGAGCATATACCAAAATAGTAAATGTTCAGGAAAATAGCACTGCTTTCACTTTATTATAGATTTTAAATTTACTGGGTTTTTCTAAATGCTATCACTGAATATGTCACTGCATTAGTAGCAATGACAAAAATATATGCCAGAAAATGCAGAACATGTGAATTTATTTATTCTACCAAATAAAACACTTTAACATTAAAGACAGTTAACTCCTGCTAAATGCTAGATCATCTTGAATATACATGATCTATTAGACAAAATATGCAAATAATTTACAATTGATTAATATTTTCTCATTTCATTTACTAATGATCAACTAATCTACATAGAGAATGCTAATATCCTGTATACAGGATTTACCCTGCATATGACAGAATAAAATTTTGAAAATAAATCAAATGAAGAGTTTTATTTCCTTTATCTTTGTAGAAACTGAGTACTTTCTTTTATAAAATATAATATTATACAGATTTTCTTTATATAATAATGAAAATATTGAAAGTATAAATGTTCTATAATAAAAATATAACCATCATTAATATTTTAATATATTTAATTTTATTCCCTTTTCTGCAGACTTGTAATTGAAATTATTAATAATATATATTTTGAGACTGTTTTTTACTGATATTATCATAAGCATGAGTCAAGAATTCATGAGAAAAAATAGGCAGGTATAAATATGCACCTTCTCATACAAAATTTTATTAAGTAATCTCAGAAACCATGTAGGATTGGGGGAGCTAAAGTACATTTGAAATTCATTTTTTAATTTCAAAATAGTGAAATTGGGAAGGTAAAATATTTATGTGTATTACAAATATAGATGATAAAAGTTTTAAAATGAGTCTTTTTCCTTCCCACAAAACTATAGCAATACACCTAAAACGCAAACAACTTTATCCTTTCTTTTGTAGCCTTCTGTATATTTTATGTCTTTAGGAAAAAAATTCCCTGTTTTCCTGCCCTTACCCTTCATTTTAATTTATCAGTTTTTTTCCTTTACAATAGATTTCTTGTTGTCATGTTTAAAAATCCTTCCTTGCACCAAATTAATTAAGTCATTCTCTTCTCTTGTGTTCTAAAGACTATTGTTTTATCTTTCACGTTCAGATAATTCACCTGAACTCAATTTTTGAGTGTGGGGAAAAGAAGAGGTCAAGTTTGTTTTCCCCCATGTAGATATCCAATTGATATTATACAACTTTTTATTTTTTAAATATATTTTATTGATTATGCTATTACAGTTGTCCCATTCCCCGCCCCTTTATTCCCCTCTGCCTCCACACACCCCCATTCCCTGCCCTTTAGTTTTTGTCCATGGGTCATACCCATAAGTTCTTTGGCTTCTACATTTCCTATACTAGTCTTAACCTCCCCCTGTCTGTTTTCTACCTACTGTTTATGCTACTTATTCTCTGTACATGTTTCCTCCTCTCCCCCCCACTACTCCCCTATTGATATCCCTCCATGCCTTATACAAAACCCTTTAACATTTCACATAATAAAAGCTGGGTGATGATGAACTCCTTGAAGTTGACCTTATCTGAGAAGCACTTTATCTGCCCTTCCATTCTAAATGAAAGTTTTGCTGGATAGAGTATTCTTGGATATAGGTCCTTGCCTTTCATGACTTGGTATACTTCTTTCCAGCGCCTTCTTGCCTGCAAGGTCTCCTTTGAGAAATCAGCTGACATTCTTATGGGAATTCCTTTGTATATCTTTTTAATTTTTTTTCCCCATTTCTCTGTAATGCCCCTTTTTGACATAAATCCAGTGTCCCTGTTTGTGGAGGTCTACCTGGATACTCTGCATTGGTCTTATTGTATATGAGTATACTGGCAACAAAAACACAGTGTTTAAATATTGTGGCATGATAATAATTCTTGATATTCATTAGAATAAGTCCTTCATTCTGTTCTTTCTCAAGATTTTTTTTGGTATGTTTGCCCTTTGATTTCTTTCACACATTGATTATATGGAAGTATATTGCTTAATTTCCAAATATAGGTGATATTTTAGCTATCCTTTATTCCTGACTTCCTATCTTCATTTCAGTGTGACTAGAAATGTAATCTGTATGATTATCTGTATAATCTGTATAATTCTTTGAAATTATTTGAGAGTTCATTTGGGTTTAGCTTGTTGTGTAAATATACCATTTGCACTTGAAAAGAATCAATATTTCTCATTTTGGCAGGATTGAGTAGAGATGGGAACCTGTTCTATGCTTCAATTATGCTGAGTTCATATGTCTTTTTCAGAGTTCCCATATTCTTGCTTGTTTTCTAACTTATTGTTCAAACATTTATTTAAAGATGTATGATAAAAATCTCTGTCTCTATAATTTTGGATTTTTTCCCTTTATTTCTATTAAATGTTTTATTACTATCTTTTGAGGCTATGTTACTGAGGGCACACATTTAGAATCGATTTGTCTTCCTGGGAATTAGCTCCTTTAATTACTATGAAAGATATTACTATATATCTTTATTCAAATCCTTTATATGTCTTGTTTCTTTCTATTTAAATTGTAATTCTTGTAAGCTGCATGTTTTTTTATTCAGCACAAAAATCCTTTCTTTTCGAATGGAGTGGTTTTTTAGTTGAATGTAATTACTATTATTTGAGTTTATATTAACTATGTGTCTTTTGCTTCCTACTTTTTTTTATTCATTGATTTTAGAGAGAGAGAGAAACATTGACTTGTCATCCAGTTATTTATGGACTTATTGGTTGACTCTTGTATATGACTATTGTATGTGTCCTGACCAGGGATCAAACCTCCCACCTCGGCATATTGGGATGATGCTCTAGTCAATGGAGCTACCTGGCTAGGGCCTCTCCTTTGCTTCCTACATGTTCAACTTATTCTATAATTATTCATATCTCCTCTCTTGCCCTTTTTATGTCATTTATCTCTCTCTAATAATATTCTTGGAAGTATTTTTAGTGCCACTTTAGAAATTAGAATAAGCTACGTTGACTTAAACAAATCAGCACTTGACCTCATCTAGGATATTAGGAGGGGCTTAAATCATTAAGCTATCTAGTGGTTGATACCTTCATTGCAGTGTTGTCACTATTCTTATCCCCTTCACCCATTTAGTCTGGTATTTTTAATTTCATATACATAGAAACATACATGTACATTTTTCTGTCTGTTTTTTTAATCTCAATATTCTGTCTCACGGTTTTATCCATGTTGTACACATAACTAATTTTTATAGCTGAGTAATATTATATTTTATTAACATGCCATCATATGTCTCATGTCTCTAGTTATTTTTATTGATATCTAGATATTGTTTATAAAAACATTCCAATAATTTGAATGCTGTGATAATGTTAGCTTCTTAGAAATGGCCCTGACTGGTGTAGCTCAGTGGATTAAGCACAGGCCTGCGAATCAAAGGGTTGCCAATTCGATTCCCAGCCAGGGCACATGCCTGGGTTGCAGGCTAGGTCCCCAGTATGGGATGCATGAGAGGCAACCACACACTAATGTTTCTCTCCCTCACTTTCTCCCTCCCTTCCCCTCTCTCTAAAAATAAATACATAAAATATTTTTAAAAAGAAAAGAAATAGAATTTGCATTTACTTTTAAATGATGTCTTGTGGCAAATCACTTTAAAGAAATTTTCAGATGCTTTGAAATTGGTATTTTAGAACCAGTTTATTTATAATTCCCTCTTATTTCCCAGATGTAGCCTATCTGAAAACCAACCTAAAGTGTGGGTACTAAGTCAAGCGCCCTCATCATGAGTGGGTGTTGACCACCAATTTTTGTCCATAAATCCTAGTAAATGCCTCAAAGGTCCGCTCTGCTCTTAGTTTCTCAGCCTCCATTTTTAGAAACAGGAATATCTCAAGGGCTATATGGCACCAAATTCATTTTGCCCATTTTGCAATGGAAATAGAAGTGTATTTTTTTTTAAGTTTTATACCTGTGCTTTAAAATACAGAATAAGTATTTTATGTTGTCAAATAGTTCTTAATAGTTGCTACTTCTTTTATATGTCTTCACTATCTTTCTTCTAAACACCAGCCATTCAAGTTAGAAATATATGAAAAAGTTACATATATTCAAGTAATTTTATACATTTTATTCTGTAGAAAGTTCCAGACTCTACATTTTGACATCATTTTTCATCAATATTTACCAAAAGATTTTAATTATTTTCTGGTACATTTCCTTCTTATAAAATGTTAATAATAGTACTTAATGTTCAAAGAGTCTATCTCCCTCATTATAAGCTCTTTCAAATCATTTTTACTAGTATCTTCCTTGGCCAAAGGTAATGCATTACAGAATTTAATAAAATTCACTATTAATTTAAAATTTTAAGAATAGGTAAATGAGCTTTAACAAGAAAAATTAGAGCAAGACCTATAAGAGACAGAAAATAAAATGCAGAAGGGCCTGAAAAAAATCTTTGAGTATGATATTAAAGCAATTGTTATATAATCTGAAAGCTAAGAGGTAATAACTTGATTCATTAATTGACCTATCCTAAATAAAAGTAATTTACAAATTGACTTCAAAACAGATACATGACTAATTTTAGACCCCATTAAAAAAGTCACATCAATATGTAGATGATAGGGATATAGAGATTTACATATAAATATGGATATTTTTCTATCAAATGACTTTTGTGATTAAATTATGTCAGAAAACTAGATGTATATTTCCTATTCCAATTTTATCCAGTTGATGATTTAAATATAAAATAATTAGTCTGATTTCCATAAACTGCTGTCACAGATAGCCTCATTGCATTAGTGCAGAAATTGGAGGTTTACATAAATATGCAATCAAATACATTTCAGGAATTAAAAAAACTGAAAAAAGCTGCTTTTCCTCTTACATGCATCATATTTAGAAAATTATATTTCTCCTCTCTCAATCTCAATTTATTTTTATTCTTTGTTTTTGTTATTGACACTATTACAGATGTCCCCATTTTTCCCCCTTTGCCCACCTCCACCCAGCCCCACCCTCTTCCCTCTGGCCATCTCCACACTGTTGTTGTCTGTGTCCATGGGTTATGCATATATTTTTTAAGCATAAAATCAGATGCTGGTAATAAGGAATATTTAAGATACATTGTATGGAGTGCTTTAACAGTGGGAATCTTTTATTGCACAGTAAATATTATTTATACCTGAATATAAAATTTGTTTAAATGTCCAATCATTTTATGTTTGTTTTTTTCTACCAGATACCATTAGAAATAAAATGTAAAGCTATATCACATATCTATGGAAAAATGATTTGTTTATTTCAAAATTATAAGCATGAGCATTTGTGTCAGTTTTTTTATTGTTGTCTAAATAAATATGTAAGGAGTAAAATAGACATCAAATGACAAATTATACCATAAAATTAATAAATGATACAACCAAAAAGATGTATAATTTGATTCATTAGATTGTAGAAAAATGTTAGAAATTCTGTTTATAATTTTAAATAATAAATTAAAAGTTGTTATTATGATGCACATTAAAAGAACCAAAACCCAGATATTAAAGGTCTTTCCTCAAAGCCAAACCCAATTTCTAGACACCGCCTCACAAGGTGATAGGCTACAGGGCACCCACACACCTGCTACTACTGTTCACGTCATCATGAGTTTTCTCCAAAACAACAACACTGCTTGGCCTTTTGCCATTGTTTGCATAAAACATACAAGGACTCAAACAGACACAGAACATGTAAATTCTAGAAAAAAATTCTTAAATTCAAACAGACTTCCAGTCAAGATGGAGGTATAGGTAAACATGGCTTGCCTTCTTGCTCGACCACAGCAAAAATTACAACTAAACTACAAAACAACTATCATTCAAAACTGTCAGAAGCTTGAGCTGTATGGAAGTCTGACAACCGAGAATTGAAGTTGCATTCATTCAGAAAGGTAGGAGGGGCAGAGATGTGGAGACGCAGACATATGGACATGCAGGACTGCTGGTCCCACACCCACATGGGACATCTCAGGATTAAGGGATCCCAGCCTAACACCATACCACCCAGTTCTGCATACCATTGCCAGAAAGATATGTCTCTATAACATCTGGCTGTAATAACCAGTGGGGGTTCATGCAGCATAAGAAACTATGGGATTCTCAGGTTTCTCCTCTTAAAGGGCCCAAAGGGGATTTACTCCCTCTAGACCCCGACACCAGGGAAGCAACTTGAAGGGCACCAAATCATAAGGGGAGGAACTGAAGTGTCTGGCATCAGGGCAAGAGCTGAGGAACAGCTTCCTCCTGGACAAAACTCCAGAGGCCAAGCAGCAGCCATTGTTTCTTTTCTGAGCCCTCTGCCACATAAGCCACAGAGCAGACACACCAGATATGAGACTCTATCAACCTGGTTCACACGAGTTGCCTTGCTCTGGCAATTACCTAAGGCTCTGCCCCATCCCATCTAAAGTCCCACCCAAGTGGTTAACAGTGGCTTTTATATAATTTTCCATGCTACTAAGATGGGGAGTCAAAGGAGCTCTACCTAATGCATAGAAACAAACACAAGGAGGCTGCCAAAGTGAGGAGACAAAGAAATATGGCTCAAATGAAAGAACAGAACACAACTCCAGAAAAATAACTAAACAAAATGGAGATCGGCAATCTAAGAGGTGCAGATTTCAAAACACTACTTATTAAGATGCTCAAGGAACTCATTGGGTACTTCAACAGCATAAAAAACACCCAGTCAGAAAGGAAGGTTACACAAGCAAAATGAAGCAAAAGTTAGATGGAACCAACAGTGGAGTGGATGAAGCCTAGAATCAAATCAATGATTTGGAACATAAAGAAGCAAAAAACAACCAATCAGAGCAACAAGAAGAAAAAAAGAATCCCCTAAAATTAGGATAGTATAAACAGCCTCTGGAAAAACATCAAGAGGCCCAACATTTTCATCATAGGCATGCCAAAAGGAGAAGAGAAAGCAAGAAATTGGAAATCTATTTGAAAAAATAAAAGGAAATTTCCCCAATTTGGCAAAGGAAATAGACATTGAAGTCCAGGAAGCATGAAGAGTTCCAATCAAGTTGGACCCAAAGAGGACCATAACAAGACACACCATAATTAAAATGCCAGGGGTTAAAGATAAAGAGAGAATCTTATAAGCAGCAAGAGAAAATCTGATATTTACCTACAAAGGAGTTCCCATAACTGTCAGCTAATTTCTCAAAAAAAAAACTTTACAGACTAGAAAGAACTGGAAAGAAGCATTCAAAATGATAAAAAGCAAGGACCTACAACCTAGATTACTCTATCCAGCAAAGCTATCATTTAGAATCAAAGGGCAGATGAAGTGCTTCCCAAACAAGGTAAAGCTAGAGGGGTTCATCAATACCAAGCCATTATTATATGAAATGTTAAAGGGACTTATTTAAGAAAAAGAAAAAGATCAAGACTATGAACATTAAAATGGCAATAAATTCACAACTATCAACAATCGAATCTAAAAAACAAACTAAACAGATAAGCAGAACAGAAACAGAACCATAGATACAGAGATCATTTGGATGAGGGAAAACGTACAGGGGTTAAGAAGTACAAATTGGTAGTTATAGAATAGGCAGGGGGATGTTTTAAGAACAGTACATAAAATACAGTAGCCAAAGAACTTATATACATGACCCATGGACATGAACTAAGTGTGGAATATGGGTGCGTGGGGCAAAGGGGAAAAAACTGGGGCAATTTAATAGCATAATCAGTAAAATATATTTAAAAATTCAAACAAAAGTAAATGTAAAAATCAAAAATTTTATTCATAGCAGAGCATCCATGTGTTTGTGTTTTGGTCTGACTTTCTTGCTGGCTTTCAAAATCTGCTAAAGGAGATCACACTTAATTATATTTATATTATTTAACTATCAAAATGATTGAACATAATTATTTGGAAGGTCATTATTTAGTTTTGATATGAATCTGAGTTTTCCATAATTCAAATGTTATATGCTGCACTTATTGAGTGTATTTTACCAATGTAGACTACACATATTTTTATATAATATAAAACAACTCACAAAGAGCCTATACTGTGCATTAGTGTATATTTATCTTTTTGGTTCCTTAGGACCAAGGCTGGAACATTTTAAGTGTTTTTCCACTTACAGCCCTGTTCTATTTTTTTAGTAAATCATCTTATCTACTGGTTTTTCTAAATCACTTAAGAAAAGAAAAACCTTGACTTCCATTTATTCTTTTTTTATAGAATGATTTCAAAAAATTTTATTTAATCTCTATTTCCAAATATGTCTGATAAGATCCTTGCTTAAAATTACAATGGAGAGCAAGGCTTGAGAGAGTAAGCTTATTTATTTTTTCAAAAATAAGATGTATTCTTATTATCAAAACTTGCATAGACATATTTTTTATTTTGAAATTATTTAGAGTAACAGAAACTTGCAAAGACAGTACAGAAAGCTCCATGTACCCTGCCACCAGCATCGCTTATTAGCTATATCTTATTATATAAACAGAATGAAAATGTTTACAGACTGTATGGTCCTCCTTCTGTAATATTTTCAAAATGTCAAAAGCATAGGGATGGAGAACATAATAGTTATCGCAAAGGTTAGGAATGGTGGGTAGAAGGAGGTGCTTCAGACCACAGAAATGCAAAATGAGGAAGGTCATTGTGGTAATAAAATAATTCAGCATTTTGACTGCAGTGTGGTTAGATGGATCTACACGTGTGATAAAGTGACACAAAACCACAAAGACAGCATGTACAAATGTCAGTTCCTTGAGTTTGGTATTATACTATAGACACCTAAGGGGTAGCCAAGAGATGACAGCATGGACTTCTATCTCCATGGCTGATATAACTGCTACAGCTATTAACTTTAACGTGCCAGGTACAGAGTCCCCATAAGTGGTACCATCCTTTGAGGGTGGCTGCTTATTACATGGGGCCTGTTCTCTAGTAGAAGGAGCAGTCCTTCTTCTTGATTCAACTAATATTCTAGGTCTGGGTTCAACATTCCTGAATATAGAGCCTTCGTATCAGTACCTCTATCCAAGAATACACAAATTGTTTTTCCCATGACCCTGATATACTGTATAAATCAAATATAATGCACCTGATTTAAAGAAAAAGAGGTGCAGCAGATCATTGGGTACTGGTGCTATCACATACTGTACCACCAGAAGCTGCTGGCTTGATAGAGTGATGGAACTGCCCTTTGAAGGCGCAGCTGAAACAATGTTAGACATATTGCCTATGATCTTCACTGTGCTCCTTCGGTCACCATCCTCCACGATGCAATCTATAATTCAAGTCAAAAACCTTTATTCTACCTACATGGTGCTCAGAATAGATAGAATACATGATTCTGGGAACCAAAGTTTGGAAGGAGGAATATCCTTCTTAGGATTATTCCCTGGGACTCACATGAAAAATGTATGCTTTCTGTCTCTTATTCCCAGAAGGAAAATTTCTTACACCAGAATTTCTGTAAATGTTACATTAAATTTTAACCTTTTCCTGCTTCCTTGTCATTTTGATGTCCTTGTGCAAGACAAGACAGAAGTCAAGGAAAGGAATCACCATTTGCACAGGAATCATTGACCCTGAACATCAGAAGGAGCTAGATCTTCTACAATACATTGGGACAGGGAGTAATACAGAGTCCAGCAGAGGTAAGGTTTTGCTTGAGTGTGGTTGGTAGGGTAATAATATGGATGTCATAAATTATATTTTTAATTTGAGCATTTCACCTGAAATGTCATATGGTGTGCTTAAGTGTGATATTGTTATGTTACAGAATTACATGCTTATGAGTCTGTAATAAAAGATTTTGTAATATAACAGGGGCTTTATTTGTGCCAGACCCTGTATATTTGGCATCCTGGATCTACTCTGTGTCTTACAACAGCATGACAGATACTGGAAGCTTATTAGAGTTTCCCCCCTGGGATAACCCATCATCTAAAGTGATATTGAATAGTAGAATAATGGAAAATATGGACTGGCACGCAATTACCTGATATGTATTACTTAAATTTAACATGAACAGAAGCAACAAAAAGAATCCCTCTCGAACAGGCAAGCTCTCAATGCTTTACTCATAATCACAGTCTCCCTCTTGACATCATTGTTGTCTAGCACACCCAAACCCTCTATATCTTTCCCCAACGTAGAACTAACTAGATCTATGCTTCTCAGACTATATGTACATGAGCCATCAGATTTCACACGAGGCCTGATGTTCCTCATTTCTAAGAGGGTACCTGGAAATGCCAATGCTGCTGGTCCATGGACCATACTTTGAATAACAACTACAAAAAAAAACAAAACCCGGCATTATATGACTTACTACTAATGTTTAGTTCAGCAGTATATACAGGGTCCAGCACAAGTTACTCCCCTTTTTATTACAAAATCTTTTATTACAGAATTATAAGCATGTAATTCTGTAATATTACAATATCATACTCAAGCACACCATATGACATTTTAGGTGAAATGTTAAAATTAAAACTATAAATTATTACACTCATATTATTACCCTACCAACTAGATTCCAGCAGGTGTTACTTCTGCCAGACTCTGTATTTTTCTCATTAATATTTCATTCCTACAATCTGAGGGTCACCTACCTGGACAATAGGGGTTCAAGCTTTAACTAAGACTCTTAATATATCTTAGAGTATTTGTCAGATTTACTCTGATTTGTAATTTTAATTTTTAAGTCTCAGGTTCTGAGCTCATATAGTCTGAGCTATATGGTCTCTCTTCTACTAATATGTGTCATCTCTTCCGTTCTTATGTTTTAAATGATCACAACCAGGATAACATTGATACTTAAACACAGGAACTTTTCATCATCACACAGATCTCTTATGTTGTCTTTTACAGCCACATACTGTTCCCTTCAACCTCAGCCCCTTCTTGCCCCTTAGCAACCATGAATATGCCTTATATTACTATCAGTCTGACATTTCAAGCACATTATATAAATGAAATCATACTGTTGGAAACCTTTAGAAACTGGCTTTTTCCCTCCCCCTCAGTATAATTCTCTGGAGATTTACCCAGGTTGGCATATCTATTAGTAGTATTTTCCTTTTTATTGCTCAGTGATATTTCATGGTATGTATACACCCCAGTGTAACTATTCAACCATTGAAGGACATTTGGCTTGTTTCTGGTTTTTGGCTATCTCAAATAAAATGACTACAAACTTCTATGGATGTGTTTTTGTGTCAACACGTTTATTATTTCTCTTGAATAAACTTCCAGGAGAGCAACTGCTGCAAGGGTAGCTGTAATCCCTCTGTCTCTGGTGGGAGCCAGGGCTCTCCGCTCGGCCTCCCTGACACGTGTTTTCACCGCATTTCTTGGGCCCTGAAGTTCCTGGCTGGTCTGACTCCTCCTTTCCACCATTCGGGTCCTTTGTGTTTATTTTACGTTAATGTCCAGGGGTTTTAGTTGTAATTAGCTGTTAGAATAAGGAAGGGATTAGCTACTCTATCTACCCTGATGCAAATTACCTTATTTATCTATTTTTAATTTTGTTATAACTACTACACAAAGGCTCACGCCACTTACTTGGAGGCATATTTAGTCTTTTGAGCAATTGTGTGCCCTCACAATTCATATCAGTTTCCTGACGCAAGGGGAGTCCACGGTCTGGCCCTCCCAAACCTCCATTTCTCTCAGGAAAACTAATCCTCTGTGATTATTCTCTTTATTTTATTGCTCTCATCCACATTCACAGGGAAGGAGGTAGTGAATTGGAATAACGGTAACAAAATTTAGTAATTTTTTTCCATTCTAGATACAACATAGGCCTTAGGCTATTAGAAAAACCCATATTGTTCTTGACGCAGTTTCGTGTATCGTCAGTTCAACTACTTAGCCTCTTGATATATTTACAGAAACGGCAGAGACCTGAGGCATTCGTGGGAAAGGAATATTGTTTCTATACATGTTTACTTTTATTCCTTCAATTCATTTCTCAAAATGCCATATTTTCATATCTGGTTTTACATTCTCTGTTCCGCATATATACAGCAGAGATATTTCTAGATTCTCCTATCATTTATGCCTAGTGATCAATATTTTTAGAACATTCTGGCATATGTTGATATAAAACTTCCATTAAAAAATTTATTGTATTTTCCCACTTTGATCATAAAAATTTAAACACGTTGGTTAACTGCACGTTCTTTTCAGTGCAGATAGAGAAAATTCTGACTTCGAAAATATAAAAGTATTTCCTAGTAGGGGGGTCTCGGTTTTCCTGTGACAGGCCCTTGTTCCCCACCCCCCCACAACTGCACACTGGGGAGCCAGGTCAGACAGTATTTGTTATGGCCTCATACTTGTTTTTATATCCCTCCTGCTACAGTCTTTGAACTCTCCACTCCACAGCGATGAAATGGACCCCGTCTGTGAAGCTGGTCTTCCCAATGTTCCTATTTTCTCTAGCTCTCGCACTTCCAAACTGGACGTGCTAGTATGATTTCCTGAGATTTTATGTTCTAGTTTGCACCATTTCTTCATAATTATCATGTCACTTTCATCACCCTGCCCCTATCTTCAATCAAAGTTACAGAGTTCCACCGCCCATATGATAAGGTTCTCTTAACTAATTTATATTTGCTGAAACTACTTCAGTGAAAAGCTATAGTGAAGTTGCTCCCACATTTTTGGATTACTTCAAAAGTTCAAAACCAAGATTATGGTTTTTTTTAATCCCTTTTAAGCAATTTTCCTAGAAATCTCTTAGTAACCTATTTTTAAATATATAAAATGAAAAATAAATTCTGAAACATAAGGTCATGTTTTGTAAGACTCTCCCTCCCAAGGCACAGTATTGGATGTTTATAAATGAGTTTAGTGATTTGTTTCAGTCCACGTTATGGGAGAAGTGCTGCCGTGCGGGGAACAGCCCTGCTCAGATGAAGCTGGCCCTTTCGCTTACTTTAAGAGGATGTATGAACAAAGGGAAATAAGAATAGGAAATATGGCTGGAACCCTGACGTGCCAAGCAGCTAGCAAATTTTTCCTAACTGCATATTCTTTTGACTATTCATAATTCAACAGAATTCTACTTATACTACCTACTGCTGGACATTTTTAAAGCCACGGAACAGACTCCTGAAAGCCTGTGCAGAAATATCACACGCCTTCACGAGCAGCCCACACTATCTTCCTCTGGGACTTTTAAGTCACAAAGGGAGCATCTGTTTCAAGAAGTTCATTACATGTATATTTAGTCACAAATACTGGAACTTGTAGCTAGAGAAATCTAGCAAAAGGGACAGAGATTTGCAGAAGACTTTTTTGGAAAGTGGCCTTTTTATACTTTATTGTCTCCCAAGGTCTCATAATCTTAAACTTTCCAAATAAGTTCGTATGCATGTCTAGATATTACATATTAGTTTCTATGTGGTTCTCTTGAGAGAATGCTTAAATATAATATCATTTATTAACAAGTCCTGAGTAGTTAAAAGAAAGAACAGAAAAAACCTAAAAAACTGAAGTGAACTTTCTTAGCTACCAGTAGAAAGTCTGTTAGATCGGAGGCAAAGCAGCCTCCTGCATCTGACAGCATTCCGATCAGGAACCTTCTCGTTCGGGCAGCGGAAGTCAATTGCACAGCCTTTACTGTTTAAATGCCACAGCCATCAAATTCGTGTCAGGTTTGCAGTTTGAGCAATGGTCTATGTTCGCAGAAACTACTGTAATCTGAAAATGTGCCATGGACCAACCCAGTCTATATTTAGGCATCTATTTCAAGAGATTGTTTTTATATTTATATCTATAGTTGGCATGAAATCATATCAAAATAAAGAAAAATTGTAATTAAGAGAGTTGCAGGTTTACATACTACTCAGAGAAAGAAGGAAAAACATTTAATGAATCAGCCTGCTCACAGGAAACCTTAACCATGAGAATTAGCGATAGAAGTAGAATATAAAAGTAACTCCGATCAAGAGTAGACCAATTATCCTTTAAATTAAATGAGAATTTCAGCACTAATGAACAAAAGGCAGACACTAATTTAGATGTTTTTACACTTCAGTTTTGAAGATTGCCAATAATGCTGAAAATCTTCAAATCAATAGGATCAATTCCCCTGCCATATTCTGCTCTATGATAAAAGTAAAGATAAGATAAACCCAATTTTATTAATTTCTGCAGGCACTGTAAAAATAATAATATGAATTTAGCCAGTGCTTTTCTTAAATTTCATTTATTTTTTTTTATAAAATTGTCCCCATGCTTTGTCAGTCAGATGAATTCAGATCATTAGGACTGGAAAGTGGCACATGTGTGGCAAATACAAACCTTTATTACGGTTTTTAACTTTGCTGTCACATCTGTCCCAGTGCTGAGCTTTCAATGGAGTTATTTGGAAAATTAATTTGGTTAATTACTACTACCACTACTATGTTATATGCCCTCTAATCCTGAAAAAATATTTTAAAATTTTTGGTGTTTTTGTAGGTTATTCCTTCTGCTCTTTGGTTCTGTCCTAATTTCTTTGAGTGGAAACATTTTTTTCCACCAACCCTCCTGCCATAGCATCAAGCAAAATGTCTTAAAACACTGTGAATATTTTTTTTATTTAAATGCTCTTCTTAATCTTTCACTTTGCAAATCTAAAAAAGCCAAAAATCTATCACAATATTTCATAACCTCTCTTCATATCTGTGTGAGATAGTAGTTTCTATTATGTGGAATGTGAAGCAGAGACAAATCATAAAAAATACATATAAAAGGTAAAACATAGAATAAAAATCCATACTCTCTGATATTTATCACAGTTTTCTCATTTCCTTTTAACATTAGTTACATATTTTGTTTGTTTTATGTTTATTTTAGGGCTTATGGAGTCTATTTACCAAATAGAAATCTACATATCCTAAGGAACTTCCAGCCTACAAAATTTGAAAGAATGGAATTTAGCCCTTGATTGACAAAAATATTCTTGCTAAGCACTATTACAAAGCATTTCAGGAAAAAGAAAGAGTAAATTTTTATGCAATAAATGTTTTGGCTTTTTTATTACTACAATTATTTAATATGGATATTTTTATTTTAACTTAACATTTCCCTTAGTAAAGAACATTACTACATTATAAATCAAGATAAAGTCAGTCCTGTCCAGCAGAAAATTAATCCCAGCTTACATGCAATTCAATAGAAACTGAGGGGATATAATTGCATAATGCTAATTCATCAGTTTCCTCTGCCTGCCTCTGGATTAATTTAAAGTCCCAGGATCACTGCAAGTCTAACAGAACTCCAGCAATCTTATGATCTCTAAACGGTCAAATGAAGGATGAGCAAGACCCTAAAACAGTCAAAGCTTAAAGTTGCTCTCTCCTTAAAACATGCCTCGAATTTCCATATACACGGAACCACAATGCATGATTCTATTACCAACCAGAACAGACAGAAACATTAGGTTGAAGAGTATAAAATTGCTAGTATTCTACCATTTTGCACCTAAAATGTCCATGTTTTGACCTCATATTGTTTTTAAAGAATTGTTTTTACATTTTGAAATAATATGGAATCAATGCAAAGTATTGATATAA